>JASAMW010006917.1:0-49829 GCA_030247985.1 Epsilonema sp. ZAB3_2
TCGGGCGTTTGCGAAGTTTAGAATTGCCCAATGGTCGACGCCCATTTTGGCGATTTCAGTACTGAAGGAATTTGGCGATATCTCGCCACTGAGAGCAGATAGACGCAAGCGGTTTTTTTGATTTGGAAATCCCGCTGAAAATTAGCCGTGGCGTTTCTGTCCGCTTCGCTCTGCGTAGCCTATATCCTGAGATATTAATTACAGTACACGATAAATAGTGCTTGGTTTTTACTGTAGTATCAATTTCGAAGCATTTGATAATCGCTGGCTGGCGCCCTGTCCTGCGTTACCACAGCGATATATCATATGCGTATGTATGTTATGTACAATGCAGGCTTAGACTAAGAACAGTAAACACAACGTCCCGTCCGCACCTACTACAGTATCTAAACTTAACTTGGACAAAATACCTCGGGGGTCGCTATGAATCGACCAAACCAACCTCATTGCGACAACGCAACTGGCAAAATTTCACGTCGGATAGAACCCTCAAAAGTCAAAAATATAAAATGTGTCCTTCCGTAACACATACCGCGACCTGGCGTCACTGTTGGCAACAAAATTCTATCCGTGTTTAGGGGCGTAGTATGAACTATGAAGTTCCCTGACAGGTACTGCACCTACCCCCCAGATTCAGATGCGCGATCTCAATGGAAACGCTGTTCGCCAAAATTCGAGCAATATTCGCGGTGGAACAGAATTCACGGAATCGCCCCTGTGGCAGAATGGCTAAGCACACCCGACGAGCCGCGAGTTCAAATCCCACGTCTAACTTTTACTTCATGGCAGGAATATAATATGTTCGGTTTGTTTGTTGGAGATTTCGGGATGATTCCAAAAACTACATATGTAGTGTTTCACGTTACGCGGAACACACACTGTGAGACGACATACTTATTTGTGGTCGTGTGGGATAAATTTTATTCAAGGATTTCCTTCACCATCTTGTCGAACACACGTTGTAACATTAACACGGCATTTGATGGAAGGGAGCAGCAAGTTTTTTTTTGCTAAATCTGTCTCTTGGCAATGTCACAGCTTATACTAATATTAGCTAACTACTACCACACTGAAAATCAGAATAACTTTCAGAACAACATGTGCCCCCTCTGTTAGCGAACAGTACAATGTAACAAAATGTAGATAAACAGGCAAAAAACAACTATCACACCGAGATCGCGCACAAAAATACGCATCATTTATCATTCAAAACGTATAAAATCGCAGTACAAAAAAAAGATTTTGGATAAAAATTATGGAGCATCATTATTCCTCTCAACATTTTCACTCCAATCTAAATTCCATCCGTTTCCGTTCTACCTACCTATGACTCGCTAGCAAATCCTAGGTATGTACTCTTGATCTGTCGTATACATTTATGAACAAGCACTGCATGGAGTAAACGAACAAACCATACAACCAGCAAGAACAATAAACATAAACAATACTGTACATAAGCAAAAAGAGAAGCGCATGTTTGAACCTTTAAGAAACGTTTTCTGTACCGGTTGCATAGTACGTGGATGGGGGGTATTTTTGGAAATCGAGATAATATGCCTATCGGATTCCCCATCAAAAACTGCGTATGTGGATGAATTTTGAAGAAAAAATTTGTTCAGGCATCATCGAGATATTGATGGGTAAAGGCTGGAAGATCGCATTTTGCCGTTTTTCAACATTTTTAGCCATAATTCAGCAACCAGAGTGTGTATCGGGCTACAATTTGGCATACACATACATCCCATAGGGACTCATGTCTGGACCAAATTTGAGCCCAATCCGCCACTTGTATGACGAGATATAGCTTCAGAAAGCTCAAATTTACGTTTTTTGGAACTGTTGCAAATTCGGTTATATGAATACCACGGCGCGAATACATGCCCTGCACGGGGTAAAATTTTGACAGGAGATAGAGGAGGCTTAGGCCTACAAACTTTAGTACTACAGCAAAAATTCTCTATGTTTACAATTGAGACTACGGAGCTCTTGAAAGTTGAAAAATTCAGCAAAAATGTTCCCGCCTTTTTTATTATCCAAGATAAAAGAGCAATACCACTGAAATTTTTTCCTGGTAAGTAACCTATCTTATGTAGAATTTGATGTAGATTTCAAAAATAAAATCGTTTTCCCCAAAAAATTTAACCCTTACCCAAAAATTCTCAAAAATATACTGTTTTTGCACAATTATATGCTAGGGGTTAAATTTTTTCAGAAACCAATTTTATTTTTGAAATCTACATCAAATTTTACATAAGATAGGCCTATCTTATTAGGAGAAAAATTTCAGTGGTACTGCTCTTTTATCTTGGATTATAAAAAAGGTGGGAACATTTTTGCTGAATTTTTTCAACTTTCAAGAGCTCCCATAGTCCCAATTGTAAACATAGAGAATTTTTGCTGTAGTACTAAAGTTTGTAGGCCTAAGCCTCCTCTATCTCCTGTCAAAATTTTACCCCGTGCAGGGCATGTATTCGCGCCGTGGTATTCACATAAATAACCGAATTTGCAACAGGTCCAAAAACATAAATTTGAGCTTTCTGAAGCTATATCTCGCCATACAAGTGGCGGATTGGGCTCAAATTTGGTCCAGACATGGGTTCCTATGGGATGTATGTGTGTGCCAATTTGTAGCCCGTTACACACTCTGTTGCTGAATTATGGCTATAAACGTTGAAAAACGGCAAAATGCGACCTTCCAGCCTTTACCCATCAATATCTTGATGATGCCTGAACAAATTTTTTCTTCAAAATTCATCCACATACGCAGTTTTTGATGGGGAATCCGATAGGCATATTATCTCGATTTCCAAAAATACACCCCATCCGCATACACTATAGGCTACTCTCAATCCTTACAGAAAACGTTTCTTAATATAGCATGATATTTATCATTGTCAATCTGACGTTTGTACGTACGTATGTATGTACTGTATGTATGTAAGCCCAAACTACCCAACCCTAGAAAGCAACACATACAGTACAGTACGTACATTCCAATTACCTACTGATCCTACGTGATTAAATTACATGCATAAATGACAAGACTTTCATGAGTAATACTACACAATTCACAATCTTGACGTATTGTACAAACAAAAAGAGCAAATTCACTGTATACGCGTATATGTACGTAGGAACGAAAAGAAGCGACTTGCAGCTTCCTCTCTTGTGCAACTTCGCAGACAAATTCTTTAACCCATCCTCTAGCCGGCAGAATCCTCATATCAGGCTTAACTCGTCCTGTACTCGTCTGTGGAACGTCCTGATTTGATGGGGCGGGTGAATGAATAGTATTTAACGCGTCCGGTAGCTAGCGAGAGGCACAGCACAGCGCACGCCGCTTGCTTGCTTTAGAATCCCTCGTCCCATCCGCTTAACTCGTCCGGCGGAATATCCTGATCGGGCGGATAGTGGTCAAAGTTGCTAATGTCTGTGGCTCCGGTGACCTTGGGCTGAATCGGGGGTCGTAGTGTGCGACTGCGTAAGCCGTCCCAGTCGAAGCCCATGAACCACCTGCAACAGATACAATTACTTATGGACGAGTTGCGGTAACGCGATTGGGTTGGTCTATTGCGACACTGCGGTATTTAGTGAAAGTTTGGATCGGTGTCTGCGGAGTCGTTGACCTTGTTAAATCATCTGGGAGAGGAAAAGGAGCGAGTGAAAAGAAGAATCGACAACACATGACGTCAAGGATCCCACAGACACCGATCCAAACTGTCACTAAATTAAATACCGCGCGGTCGCTATCGACCAACCCAATCGCGTTAACCGACTACCGCATATGGTAAATAGGGCAGAAATGAGCCAGGCAGAAATTGAACAGAGCCAAAAAATGCCCAATGCATAACCCCCCCCCCCCCCCAAGCATACCCCCATATGTACTGTACAGTACCTGAACCTACCTATGTAAGCTGGTCATATAGTACCCATAGCCATTCCCACACCAAGCTAAAATGCCCTTAAGCCTGCTTGGGGGTGTATTGTACTTGAAAAAACCGTGTTTTGACCTCAATTATGCCCTAAAACACGTGCTTTTGACCTAAAAAATATGCCTCTGCGCACCTCTCAAAAACATAAAAAATGCCCCCTGCGTACCCCTCCCCCCCCAATGCATAACCCCCCCCCCCCCAGGCAGACACACCTATGGGGCCTCTCAATTTTTGCGTACCCCCATGGGGCTATGCACCGGTAAATACGGTAATAATAAAACAAAAATTCGGATAACTGTGCTTTGCAAAAAAACCTAGAAAAGACAAAAAATGCCTGGCAGGTGTGAGATTCGAACCACCAACCTGTGCTTCCTGATATCCTCCACGCCTCCCGACTGGCAGCCGAGGCGTTCCGCCGGATTGTCCTTGCACAGCTTCTTCACCAGAGTCGTCACAGTCTTGCCGATGCGCCGATTCGGAATATCCAACGCGTCCACACCTTTCAGAATCAGCGTGTAGGTTTTCATCGGATCCGAGGCTTGGAAAGGAGGTCTAGAAAAAGCAACAAAAAAGATATGCTATAGGGTACTGTGGGGTAAACGCGGCCATGGGGTAAACCCGGCCACCTACGCTCCATTAAACTTGCTGTTTCAGCTCATTTGAAAGAAGGAGAATTCAAGGAATCGATCGACATAATATTTGGCTCAATCGGTCCATTGGTTGCCAGATGTGCAGCCCTGAAAATTTTTTTAGGCGGCCGGATTTTCCCATCGGCCGGGTTTAACCCATTCTGCATTTTGATAAACAATTTATTCGAATTTCGAATCTTCGCAATACCTTTTGTCGTATTGCAAGTAAACACTCCTCGAAACATCAATCTTACAAGTTTACCCAAGCACCAGATTACCCAAGCAAGTTTACCAGGTTCAACACGCACATGCTCACTCACCTGCCGAGCAGCAATTCGCAGATGTAGATGCCGAGGGCCCAGTAATCCGCGGCCTGGTCGTGGCCCTTGTTAAGGATGATTTCGGGACTCACGTACTCCGGGGTGCCGCAAAACGTCCATGTTTTCCTACCGCCAGCCAGCTTCTTCGCAAAACCGAAATCCACCTGAAAAAGTGTCCCAAAAATGAGCATGGACGATATGCCGTGACGCGATTGGGTTGTTCGCTAGCGAACCCGCGGTATTTAGTGAAAGTTTGGACGGGTGCCTGCGGGGTCGTCGACCTAGTTCAATCATCTGAGAGCGGAAAAGGAGCGAGCGTGAAGAGAAGAAATGACAACAAGCGACGTCGACGACCCCGCAGACCCATAAGTAGGGTACTATGGGGTAAACCCGGACACCTAAACTTTCTTGAACTTGCCGCTTCAGTAAATGACGAACATGGTAGCCCATTTGAAAGACGAGAGGTCAAGGTATCGATTGGATAAATACTTGTCTCAATCGGTCGTATGGCTGCCGAGATATACTGTGTCCGGGTTTGCCCCACAGTACCCTAACTCGGCCACCCACGTCACGTATGTATAAGAACAACTGCTTTCATTCAGTTCTTTGTATTATAGGTGGCCGGCCTACTACACCACAAGTACGTACTGTACATATGTGTACCCTCTACCTACCAGTTTCAAGTATCCGTATTGATCGAGCAGGCAGTTTTCCGGCTTCAAATCGCGGTAGACGATGGAACAGCCGTGAACGAAATCCAACGCCTCCAGTACGCAGGCAACGTAGAATCGGGCGGTGAAATCGTCGAAGTGGCCGCGATCCCTTAACGCCGTCCACAGCTCCCCGCCCAAACACACCTCCAGTAGCATGTAAACGAACTTCTTGTCGCGGTACGTCTTGAATAACCTGCAGGTAAAGAAAGAAGAACATACAAGCTAAGCAATAGAGGTGGAGGGATGTAAGCTGGGTTGAAATTACAGAATGGGCAGTTCTCGGTAATTGGGGCCACCCACCCCAAATATTTTTCCAGTCGGGAAGGGAAAAATTGGTGATCGTGGTTGTGGTATCAAAATGTTTCACCCATTCGAGCGCTCTACCATATTTTGAACTAAAACTGCCAAAGAATGGGCGCATTTGCCCCACGCCACCCTACGAGGTGGTCCGAATTTCGCTGCACCAAACGATGGGGTTAAACCGGCCACCTAAACTCCATTGAAATTACTCTTCAGCAAATGATGAACCAGATAGCTCATTTGAAAGAGGAGAGTTCAAGGAATCGATTGATATCATACTTGTCTCAATCGCTCCATTGGATGCTAAGATATGCAGCCCTAAAAGTTAGGTGGCCAGATTTTTCCATGGCCGGGTTTACCCCCATAGTACCCACCCTACTATTTATTTTTTTGCTAGGTACACTACGTTGTAGAGTGCTTCTTTGGAAATGTACCTTGGACACCTTTTTTATGGTCCAGCAGCCGTTTTCCAAACATACTGCGCCTTCCGCATTACGTTGCTGACCAGTTCAAAATTTAACCCCTCCTGTATGCTGAGATATGGCTGTTGGTAGGCCCAATTTGCCCCTCACGTGCCCGCTACTTTTTTCAAAAGTTCTTAACATCATTCTACTCCATTTTTTCGCTGATTTCGGTTTGGGGTATGCCCCTTCGATATTTTGATAAATACACCACCAAAATTGACGAAAATGATCAAATTAGCCAAAATTACCCCTTTTTGGGCTATATCATGGTGTATTCATCAAAATATCGGAGGGGCATGCCCCAAATCGAAATCTGTGAAGAAAATGGAGTAGAATGATGGTAAGAACTTTTGAAAAAAGTGGCGGGCACGTGAGGGGCAATTTGGGCCTACCAGCAGCTATATATCTCAGCATACAGGAGGGGTTAAAGGGGAACTTTTCGCGGAAAATTCGAGGTAAGGCCACACACATCATTAGATAGAGCATAAAAAATGCTGCAAAACGCACCAAGTCCCATCCCTCTACGTTGCGTCATTCTTGAGTTACAGGCACAATACTGATCAGTGAGCCAGAAACTCAGCTTGAGAGCACGTAGCTCGCTAACCACTGCACCAATCTGAATAATTTTTCTACCACCGTGTGCTCCGTTTGGTGTTCTACCTTTTTGTTGTATCAAGTTTCGCTGTATCTTCACTGCCTGTGGAATGGGAAGCAAAAAAACGTGTGTCGTTGCGCAGTTTAGCACATATTTCGTCCATGATGAGGACGTGGACGAAATATGTGCTAAACTGCGCAACGACACACGTTTTTTGGCTTCCCATTCCACAGGCAGTGAAGATACATCGAAACTTTATACAACAAAAAGGTAGAACACCAAACGGAGCACACGGTGGTAGAAAAATTATTCAGATTGGTGCAGTGGTTAGCGAGCTACGTGCTCTCAAGCTGAGTTTCTGGCTCACTGATCAGTATTGTGCCTGTAACTCAAGAATGACGCAACGTAGAGGGATGGGACTTGGTGCGTTTTGCAGCATTTTTTATGCTCTATCTAATGATGTGTGTGGCCTTACCTCGAATTTTCCGCGAAAAGTTCCCCTTTAAATTGTAAACTGGTCAGCAACGTAATGCGGAAGTCTCAATATGTTTGGAAAACGGCTGCTGGACCATAAAAAAGGTGTCCAAGGTACATTTCCAAAGAAGCACTTTACAACGTAGTGTACCTAGCAAAAAAATAAATAGTACGTACGTAGTACTAGAGATGGGCCGAGACTCTCGGTCTCGGTCTCGGAAATCTCGGTCATTTTTGGCGATCTCGGTCTCGGTCTCGGTCTCGACTTTAGAATTTTTAAATTCTCGGTCTCGGTCTCGGTCTCGCAACTTTTAGGGCCTATTTTAGGCGAGACCGAGACTAGATTGAAATCGTAATTTCACAAGCAATTTCATGCATTTCCGCTGAGATTTTAGCTGCCTATCATGAAAAAATTTCTTTTGCAGGCCGACTTTAGCCATGTAAAGTGGCAAATAAAAGTCAACCACCTATTCAACACTGTTTTTGCCATCATTATTTTTTGTAGAAAAAGAGCATTGAAAAATATGAAAACGAAATGCCATAAATTTTTATACCAATACTTAGTCTCGGTCTCGGTCTCGATCTCGGTCTCGGAAAAATTCCCTAATCTCGGTCTCGGTCTCGGTCTCGGAAAAAATTCTAAGTCTCGGTCTCGGTCTCGGTCTCGTTTTCAGCAACAATCCAGTCTCGGCCCATCTCTACGTAGTACCTGACGACCCAATCTGTCTTCAGCTCCATCATGATATTTCGCTCCGCGAATATGTGCTCTTGTTGCCGCGTATCCACAATGTGCTTCTTCTTGAGCGCTTTCAAGGCATACGTCTTCGACTTATCTTTCTTTAGCACAACCTGCAATGCAAGACATGTATGCATTAGGGCGCTACACACGTAGTGAGAACACTCTCGGGGAATGTCCTGAAGGCTGAAAGTATGCGATGAAGCACAGGGAGGCCTGGTGGTAAATTCACCCGGAGTTTGAAACTAATCATGCACGAACACTTGCGAAACATTTCGCGCGTAGGAGCAAGTGAGAATGCTCAAAACGCAAAGCAAAACACGAAGTTCAAACTCACCGTGTGTAGCGCACTAGTATTAACCCCCCTTGGAAATCCCAGGCGTCCGCCTGTCCGTAGCCACCCGGCAAACCCCGTTCGTCGTAGACGGGGTTTCTTTTTCCACCCCGTCTACGGACGGGGTTTGCCGGGTGGCTACAGACAGGCGGACGCCTGAGATTACGAAGGGGGTTAAATTATTGTGTTATTTGCATGTTCGTACCAAATCCACGCGTCCGAATCCGCCGACGCCCAGGGTTCCGATGGAGAGCAGGTCGGAGATGAGCACGTGAGCGTAGGCCGGATCCGCCACCGGTACCTCCGGCACCACAGCCTTCACCACCGATCGCCGCCCGTCCTGTCCCGCACTGAAGACAGACAGACACACAATAGGCATACTAGTATGTAGACGTCCACGTCCTGTAGATACATATCTAACGCGAGTTTAGCCATCTGAGTTGGACCGGCACGTCGCACGTGGTCGTGTGTCGAAGACGAGCTTCATAAAGTACGTCACGCAAAATTAGGGGGAAGGGGTTGGGGAGCATGTGACGTCAGCGCGACGATGCGTCATAAAGTACACAAGCACATAAGCAAACTAGGGGGGGGGGGGGGGTAATTTGGCCAAAAAGCGTGACGAAAGCTTGACGGATGAATTTTTGCGTGACGTACTTTATGAAGCTCCCCAAAGTCCACAGGGCCAGGACCAGAGCTTACACCCTGGTACCTTAGAATTTAGAATGGTCACTAAAAAGCAAAGGAGGGACGACAAATAACGTTGTAAAATTAGGCAAAGCGGGACAATGAATGCACAACGCAATTCGTGAGTGCGTACGTACGGTAATAGACAGCACCGTCACGTCAAAACGTCAAGGCCACACAGAACTTTGTGCGTGGACATACAGACACAAATTTTCCACTGCACGTGGGGTACTGTGGGGCAAAATGAAAACAGACAGTACCCCACTGGCATAGAGTATGACAGTGGTGCGCTTCAGACGTGCTCCGAGTTTGCTCCGAGCGAGTTCGCAGCATAATTCGGTTGTTCACACGTAAACGTTTTTGCTTCGAATAAACACGGCGCGCTTCTTTTCAGTCGTTCACAGGGGAGAAAGCAACACCGAGCAGCTTTTATCACTTTGCAGAGGTTCACGCGCCACGTCGTAAATTTTCTGCGCAGTTTTTTTGTTTTTCTGATTAGCTCCGACTTTTGCTCCGAGAAGCCTCCGAGTTCGGAGCTAAACTCGGTGGTTCACACGTCTCCGAGTTTCAAACTCGGCAGCTCACACGTACGTTTGGAAAAACGGAGCGAGTTCGGAGCAAACTCGGAGGATTTACATGTTGAAGCATAGGCAGGGCTCCAAATTCGGAGTTCACGTCTGAAGCGCACCAGTGCGGAGTAATTCGGGCCGGGGGTAATTTGGGCCACCCCAACCCATTGCCAGTTGGAAAGGGGAAAAATTGGCGATCTTGTTATCAAAATTCTGCTATCTGCTGGCTGTACGTTTGTTTGGTTTCTCCATCGCCCTTCCAAATTGAGTAGTACAGGGAAAAATGGCCCGAATTATCCCTCTTCCCAGCCTGAATTACCCCGGACTACCATACCAACCAAATGGAAAAGTGGCAGTGCGTTCTGTGTGTTTACATACATATGCAGTGCTGTCAACTACCCTCATAATGCACAATGGCAAGCAGCACTACCAAAGCAAGCATTATTCTTCTTCTGTTCCTCCCGACATACAGTACGTATGTACTCTTGGTACACACTCAGCGTACCTATCTTCCGCAAATCCTGAGTCTTTATCCTTCTCTGAGCCACGTTTGAGCCTGCAACAACATACAAAAGACACAAGCACAATGCTGGCACAGATAGTAGGTGTTACACAACAAGCGACGACGCAGCAAGTCTGGTGTGAAATAACTGCAGTGTGGCTTTGCCTTGGACGTACGGGACACGAAGAAGTAAATGAAAATTTCTTTTCGTAACGCTCATTATCCATTGACCCAGCAGTCATGATATATGCTTTGTCATAGGTGGCCGCCCCTTAGCCAGACGAAACATCAAACTTGCGAGTTTGTCCAGACTCCCATAGCATTGCGGGCGAAAAACTTCGTTGACCTCGTCATGAGGTACAGGAGTGTGGATAAATTCGGCAGCTTTGATGTTTCAGCTGGCTATTATAGTCTGGCCAGTAAGAGTTGGCTATGGCATTCAAGGCGCGTTGCGTAAAATAGATTCACAATGGCAGATTTTTGTCCCAGCTTCGTGTAGCAGAAGTACATGCAAACTACACAGTACGACTTGATTCCAATAGCCAACTCTCTCTGGCCAGGCTATAGACTCTACTGCACGGTAATGTGCAGATGACATATCGTTGGTGCGTGTATGTCATTTGTGCTAAAGATTATGCGTTCTCGATTTCTCAAAGAATGCAAAAGAGTGCACATTTATTACCAGCACCACAGAAAGCGCAAGAGAATTGTGTCTGTGTGTGTGAAACATGTTGTATACATGTGCGAAAGCTGCAGCGACTAGAAATAAACACAGCGAGAAAGAGAAAAGTATGAGTAGTAATAAAAGAACCAAAAATCAATAATTATGCATGGGGAAGAATGACCTGCACAGTGACAATGCGCCTCCTCGTTTCTTTTCACTGGTTAGGCCATTCTTCTTGTACACAATCATCGATTTTTGGTAAAACGCACCAACTAACTGTCACCAAAGCACCACTAACACGTACAGTAGATGCTTACACTGTTTAGGCTTAGTGTGTGTCAAAATTCTTGTGAAAAGCCACATTAGCACATCGATGGCAGAAGAAAGCCTTAGTCGTTCTAGAAGTGAAGAACTATGAGAGAAAGAATAGGCCAACCCCCAGTCAGTTTTTCCATCCCAGACCCGCGCGTTGCGCAGTCTTGTCTTTGTAAGAAGATTATTCACGACATGCGTTGTTGTACGGCGGTTTTTCAGTGCAATTTTTCAGTTCAGTTCGCATTTGGTGGAAACAGTAAAATTCATTCATTCATTCGTTCATTCAAAACAGGGACTAAATAGTCGAAATCAGAACAGGCCAATTTACTCGTACCGAACTCTTCGGTCTTACGCGTTGAAGCATAGGAGCCGACTCGTTCGTAGGAGTATAAATTACTCGTTCGTAGCTCTGAACATGCACTGACACAACAAAAAAGGGCAGCCATTCTCGCTGTGGCTCATCATATCAACAACGCATGTCGTGAATAGCAGTCCAATCGAGACTACTCACCGTTGCGCTTTTCTCTCCTCGTCTTTGTAATCTCTATGGATCTCCGCTATATCACCGATCAGCTGTTGAAAGGACCTAAAAACGCACACAAGAGGCGCTTTCATACATTCGCATGTCACTCATACTTGCGAGCAACGAAGAATAGATACGTAGGCTAGCTGTCATGTTCAAAAGAAAAAATTGTGTGACTGAGGACATCCAGGTGCGTAGTTCAATAGTCAGAGCGCTCGCCTGGAACGCGAGAGGTCAGGGTTCGATTCCCTCCCTCACACATCTGGCAAATTTTCATTCCCGACTCTGTAGCTGTTGAATCTTATTGTACAACGGTCCACTGTAAATGAGAGAAGAATACATAGCAAAAAGCAGTCTCCTTACTCTCTGTCCAAGGTCAACACTTCAACGCCAGGCTTAAGCGCTATCACAGACGCTGTACGCACCTCTTCTCTAAATAAAAAAGATACACACGTTACACGACCACGTATTTTTGTCTCAATCGGTCCATTGGTTGCTGACATATGCAGGCCTGAAAATTAGGTGGCCGGATTTTTGGCATGGTCGGAGTTACCCCGTAGTACCCTACGTACTGTACTGGTAGGCCCTGGTTGATTGAGAGGTGCCAAATAGGCGCCCTCTCCTAGGAAAATCGGCTAGCTGTCTCATGATCAAAAGGGAAAGTTGTGCAACTGAGGTCGTCTGGGTGTGTAGTCAAATGGTTTTAAGGCACTCGCCTGGAACGCGAGAGGTCCAGGGTTCGATTCCCTGGCACATCCAGCAAATTTTTCTTCTCGACTTACCCGAGCAGTGCCTTCTCTCCGAAGAAGTCTCCTTGTTTCATGGTTCGCACCTCCTGTGGCTCGTCCTGGCCTTCCACCAATTGCGTCACCTTCACCTCTCCCTTGGAAATGATGAAGAAGGTGCTGCCTTTCTCCCCTTCCCTGATTATGTACACGCCGTCCGTATAGTAGTCCTGCAATCAAACATACAACACCAACGTGCACAGAAGCAAAGTACGTATGCAACCTCAAAGCATATGCTGGGTTTACCCCACGACACAGTCCCCATGTTATTTACCCCACAACTTTTAACGGGTACACCACCTATGACGTCGGCTTAGTGACCGAATTTACCCTCACAGTAGTACCCTACTTACCCCACAACGCCGACGTGTGTAAACCTACCTACCAAATTACCCTAAGAGCCCAGAGTACCCCATCTACCGGGTTTATCACAGGACAGGACAGTACCCTGCTTACCCCACAACCCCTGATCGCCTGATGTAACCCCACCTACGTTGACCAAATTACCCAAAAAAACCCTTCCTAGTTTAGTAGGGTAGTGTGGGGTAAACCGAGCCACCTACAACTAAAATGTTACAACATAACATGGGTGGCCGAGTTTACCCCCACCCCAATACCATTCTTGGTTAGCCCACAACCACGGATCGCTTGATGTACACCCCCCCCCCCCCCTGCTACCTTGACCAAATTACCCCAGAGATACTGCGGTTAGGGTGCCTGAACCTAGCGGGTGACGGATGGCAAGTGGCGCTGTGTATGCGGGTACATATAGCAGGCACTTGCGAGGGAACTCTTGTCCGGCGGCATGGCTCAATCGGTAGAGCATTGGCACGGTAAGCCGAAGGTTGCGGGTTCGAGCCCCGCTGCCCCAATTGACAGTTTCCCTTCCCTAGCGATTGGGGCTTCCGTTCAACTCGCGACGGATACCCCGCCTATTTTATACCTGATCCAGAACGTCGGCTAATCGACTGATGCGATCGTCGTTGAGTTTCTTGAGCAGGTTCACCTGGCGCAGGAAATCCATCAGCGTCTCGTGTCGCTTCATCCCCATGCGCATCGTGATCATCTGGAACACCTGACGATCAAGAACCCATAAATCCACGTCGGACACAGCTGAAACACGAAAGACACACACGCATTCTTGTCGTTTTATCCAAATCTTGACCATAAAAAGAATTAAAAATTGAAGTGTGACAGCGTGCAAATGGGGGGATAATCTTCACCTACATTCAGGTAGTATTTTTGGGTGTACTACAGGGGCAATACACCCAAAAATACGGAATAATGGACCATCGAGAAGGGCAGGCATCTTGGTTAGGTTATAAAATCTTGGTAAGAGTGTCCACATACCTTTAACAGAGGCGGTGCGTGTGCAATTGTAGAGGATGGCGAGCTCTCCAAATATCCGGCCGGGCCCCATTTTGCCCAAGGTTTGACCTTCCCTCGATACTTCCAGCTCACCCGCTGCAATATAAAAATCAAAATAACATACTCGTGTTACAGCAGGCAGACTTATTTTAGCAGTTCATCAAAGAGAATAGTACTATGAAATCATCTCAGGGGAGGTGATTATATACTGCAAAACTAACGACCGCGCCCTCGATCTTTCTAGAATCTTATTTACAAGATTGCACAAACCCCCGCATTCACATGACCAAGAATACACACCTAATTCCTCCTAACAATTTCTGCGGCCGTTTGACGGCCGTCCAACGGCCATTTGCGTCGGTTTTCATTTATCGTCGCTCCTCACCATGACCGAAAATGGCAAACGACTCGAACGGCCGTAACGCCCGTTTTCCGGCCGAAAAACGGCAACAATACGACGGCCGCCGCAGAAATCGCCGAGGACAGGATGAGTTAACTTACTCACCAGAAGCGACGTAGAGATGAGAGCCGGCCTCTCCTTCCTTGATCACCCACTGACCGGCCGACACTCGCTTGGCGTACATGCATTCCACAATTTCGATCACTTGATCCGGAGCCAGTTGACGCAGAAAATCGTTCTGCTGCACCGCGTCACGAATCTGCTGTTTAGCCCTGCAACAGCAAAAAACATAACAAAATGCAAAATTCAAACACGGCAGCAAGAAAAAAAACAGTCGTTTATTCATACTGAATTGACCATTGACAGAGGCCATATATATTTACGTATATGTAGGGTACTGTGTGGGTAAACCCGGCCATTCATGAGAGAAACCCGGCCACCTAGTGTTGAAAGCCGCTGTTTGCACATTGGTGGCCGGGTTTACCCCAATAGAGGGCCGGATTTACCGCAGACTACCCTAGTTGCTGAGCAAAATTGCACCACATCATAGATATTGCTATGGTGGACGCACAGTAGACACCGCATGGCAAAGGCAGAAATACTGTATATGCCATTGATCATATGCAGATATGTACGTAGCGGAATCCCAAGCTACGAAAGAAGCATTTCATTGCAATGAACGAATAGAAAGAATCACCCCATGTTCCTCATTTTTTCCTTCCATTTGACAGCGAAAAATGGATACCACGTACGTAGCCTACCGCGGGCTTGACTCCCGTCGTCTCTATTTCCATCAGTTTGTTTCTGTCTTCAGCTTCCTCATTGTCGTTCCTACTACTCCTCCCCAGATAGTGGGGCGCTACACACGATCTTAAAGAACGCTCTGAGCGAGTTTGTCCGAGGTCGGAGCGAATTCGGAACGTTTTAGGAGCGTAATTCGGTCGTTACAACGCACAAACACGGCGGCAGCAAAAATTATAATCCGCCGAGTTTCTCTCCGAGCAGCTTTTATCACTTTGCGGAGCTTCACGCTCTTCGTCGTAAATTAGTTGCGCAATTTTTCGCCTTTCTCTCTCCGCCATAGCTTCGACTTTCGGTCCAAGCAGGCTCCGAATTCCGACCTGAGCTTGGTCATGCACACGTCTCCGAATTATTAGCAACTCGGTTGTTCACATGCACGTTTGGAAAAATAGAGGAGTTCAGTGCAAACTCGGATATTTTACGTGACGTTCGTTTCGAACTCGGACCGAATTCGCTCCGAGTTCAGAGTTCACGTGTGCAGCGCCCCACTGCTCATTACGCCTCGCAATTGTCCTGTCCCTTCCCCTTACCCCGCCGGTTTTGCGTGATGCACGAGTTTGGCCTCCGCCTTCTTGCTATCGGAGGTGGGTTCGGCGGAGACGGCGATCTTCTTGGTCCACTTCTTGCTGTCCTCCTGCCCGGGCATGTTGGCGCCCTGCTGGAGCTGCGCCCGCACGTCGTCCGACGCCCTGGAGGTCTTCTGCTTCTCCCCGCCGCCCCCGCCCGAAGAACCCACCGCCGCCGCAGACTCCGCCTTCTGACCCAGCACCGAACGCAACTTGTCGCATTCCGACTGAAAAACACACACACAGAGTAGGCAAAGAATGCGAACTTATTCTGACTGCAAAACAGAGAGTACACAACGAATGCAAACACTGCAAAAAGTAGGGTACTGTGGGGTAAATCCGGACACCTAAGCTTTTCTAAACTTGCCGCTTCAGCAAATGAAGTACATGGTAGCTCATTTGAAAGAGGAGAGTTCAAGGAATCGAGTGGTAGAATACTTGTCTCAACCGGTCGGTTTCTGCTGGGATACACTAGGTGTCTGGGTTTACCCCATAGTACCCTATACTAAATACAGGATGCAGTCTGAATGGAAAAGTACACAAAGAATGCAAACTTGTCGCATTCTGACTGCAAAAAAGAGTACACAAAGAATGAAAACTGGTCGTTGTACTAGGAATGGCATTAGGTAGGCAAAAAATCAAAGCGCGTTATGTCGCCCACCTATTGCCTACTTCTGAGAAGGCATTTGCAGCAATTTCGACTGCAAAACGTTGAGCCATGTAAACGCCGAGCGTACGCCCGGCGCACGTCTCCAATGTGAATGAACCATTTAGAAATAATCTCCTTCATACCTGCAGATCTTTGACTTCCTGTTCCAGCTGAGTTATCTTCTTCAGCTGCTGAGAGATGGAATCGTCCTTCTCCTTGATTATCCGTTCTTGATCTTTGATCTTCTGCTGCAGCTGCGGTATCAACTTCTCCACCTCCTTCGCGTCCATCACCTCGGACCCAATCTGCAAAATCAAGAACGCATAAGCACAACAAGACAAGACTGCGACAATTCAACCGATAGTTGATCGGTTTGTTTTCCGTTTTTATATGGGTGTTGTCAGTTTGTTGACGAACGGACAACAAACGGACAACAAATCTGTTTCGTGTTGTCAACAATGACGCCTCCTCGGGGTATGTGTTAACCCAGAAATTTACCACTTGTATTCAAGGAATTATACAGTGTCTACGGCTCAGATAAGGGATATACAAACACGAAGCTACAAAAAGTGACAAGAAATAAGAAAGTTATCACTACTTTTATCGCTTTTCGTCCATTTTCAACAAAGATAGCAGCGCTCATTTCTTTAGTTTACGGTTCAATCAATAATAGGCGCGCTTATTCCAGAGAACTTGGTTGGTTGAGAAAATTCAAAACATAACACTACTGAGTGAGCCAGAGCCAACTACACAATAATACAATATGACAACAACACTCGCCTATATACATGCGCTACTAGTTACGATATTGGACACTCAGGAACTGTGGATGAATGAATCAGTACGTATTGCTGGCTAGGCCCCACCACTCTTATTATTCGTCGTCTCTTCTCCCTATATTGCACTTTTAAAATTCACTGGGCGTAACCTCGTGGTGAGAGAAAAATTCGAGAATCTTCTACGGTATTCCCTTTGCGCGCACCACACCAGCAGTAGTAGTAAAATGACGAATTTTAAAACGCCGACGTGCATTTCTGAACTGCATGCAACTGTGTGTCAAAGTAGGAGCAGTATGAGAAAACAACAAAACGCGTCGCCACATCTTTAAAACTTCTGGGTAAAGCCGGAACCCAAGATAGTGCGGGGCAATTCAGGTGAGCTGGAGGGTAATTCGGGTCACCTACTCTCAATAGGAGCTACGCGATGGGGAAACCTAGCAAAAATGTACAAAAATCAGATGGCAAAGCGCATTTATTTCGGCTGATTTTGAACCATGGATCCACCAATAAATAATTTATTTCTCCCTTCCAAACTGGGAAAAGCTTGGAGTTGGCCCGAATTACCCCGTACTACCTTACTATTTACAGCGTTCATTAAGCACGGTTGCCCACCTTACCCCGCGCTACCGTAAAATCGAAGGGCCCCATGCCATTACACAATACGTGTAGGAGTGTGAGTGTATAGGACTCAAAATAATTTGTCAAGCAAGTAACCAAGATTTTATACCAAATCGTAAAAACATGCCTGCACATACATTTTGACTTGCAACAGTTGGCCTATTTGCGCAAGACTGCTGGTGCTGACATATAGTTTTTCTGCGAACAATCATATCGTAATGCCTCGTTCATAACCCCAGGGTACTTTGCTCAGACTGGGTAAAATAGAGCTGAAAAGTGACGCTCAGTATTATACAATCAGTCCTACTATGCTGGCAAATACCACAATGCTATTCTCGAGGCTATGAACGCTACACTACAGTGATACAGTGCACTGTTGGTTGTTGGAGACAAGACAAATTCGTAACCAGTCACACATGCACCGTAGTGCACTGACAACGCACGGGCAATGACACGACACAGAGACGAACGCAAGAAAAGGTGACGAATGGGCCATGCTGCATGCGTGTGTGAAATTTCATGCCCGCACGTGACTGTACCCTTCAGTACTGTACACGTGAAACGGCACAGCTGATTTTGACAGGTTTCGGGTGCTTATTCTGCCATATTCATCCAGCGAGAGAATTGTCCATGGAACTTTGCCCGCGTTGCGCGTTTTATGCATTGCTATTATCAAGAGCCCATACCGTTAGAGAGTGCGACACAAGGCTTTAGTACTGAGAAATAGGGCAGCAAAGCTTATCGGCTGGCTGTCACAGCGTCCAATAGGGCTACAGATTCGAAACTTAGCTCACGCAAATGCTGAAAGTCTCAGCTTTTTCATGGTGCAAAAATTATTCAGATCCGACCACGGCAAGTGGTCAAAACTTTTGATTCTTTGAACCCGTGTTATGCGCGAAATACGCGCCCCCGAAAAACAAAGCTGTGACCGGCGGCCCCGCAATTGCGATCCAGCAGTGCAGCGGTTTCGTCTCTACCAGCAAAACTCAACGCGGACTAGTGGCCCCGCAATTGCGTGCCAGCAAACTCATCGCGGACTTGTGGCTACGCAATTGCGATCCAGCAAACTCATCGCGGACTAGTGGAGCCGCAATTGCGTGCCACCGCTGTGACTGCTGGATCGCAATTGCGGGGCCGGCGGTCACAGCTTTGTTTTTCGGGGGCGCGTATTTCGCGCATAACACGGGTTCAAAGAATCAAAAGTTTTGACCACTTGCCGTGGTCGGATCTGAATAATTTTTGCACCATGAAAAAGCTGAGACTTTCAGCATTTGCGTGAGCTAAGTTTCGAATCTGTAGCCCTATTGGAAGCTGTGACAGCCAGCCGATAAGCTTTGCTGCCTTATTTCTTAGTACTAAAGCCTTGTGTCACTCTCTAACGGTATGGGCTCTTGCTATTAAGCAGAAAGTACGTAGGGTACTGTGGGGGTAAACCCGGACACGGAGGTAAACCCAGACACCTAGCATATCTCAGAAACCATGCGACCGATTGAGACAAGTGTTCTACCAATCGATTCCTTGAACTCTCCTCTTTCAAATGAGCTACCATGTTCATCATTTGCTGAAGCGGCAAGTTCAGAAAAGCTTATGTAGGTGTCCGGGTTTACCCCGTGTCCGGGTTTACCCCACAGTACCCTACATGTAACTTGCGCAATACAGGAAAAGGCCCAGAGATAACTCTCGCTCAAACGGTCTGGCAAAATTGTTGAAGTGATAAAACTGTGTCGTGACAAATACAAACGTCCAACGAAACGGCTCGAAAATTGTTCTAACAAGGTGATAAAATTCGTCATTAAAATACCACCCACGTTACTGTTACGCACAGGTTCCATAACTACTGTACTGTAAAGTGCCATGAGGTGAATTGATTCACACGGTCAGTTAACTGCCGCTTTTGTACCACCCACGTGCCATTCAAACAAGTCAATTCACACAGAAAGGCCATAAGAAATGCTACTACTAAAGTACAAATTATAATTCTGGGACCCATGCATTATTTATCTCGAGAACTACGCGACGTAGAGCAAAGCGGTCAAAACTTCCACGGATAAATTTAGCTCGCCTCTCCAATAAAAAAACCGTTTGATTCTATCTGCTCTCAGTGTCGAGATCTCGCCGATTTCCTTCAGTACCAAAATCGGCAAATTGAGCGTGGACCATTGGGCAATTCTAAACCTCGCAAACGCCCGAAAAATCAAAAGTGGTAGAAATATGCATACATGTTGAAAACAATAAAAATGGGCATCGGGCGTACAGGGTCGTGGGGTGTCGTGGTTTGCGTGGTTTAGCGTCTGCCAAATGGTGACACGATTTCAGTGCTGAAGGAAATCGGCGAGATCTCGACACTGAGAGCAGATAGCATCAAACGATTTTTTTTATTGGAGAGGCGAGCTAAAGTTATCCGTGGAAGTTTTGACCGCTTTGCTCTACGTCGTGTAGTTCTCGAGATAAATAATGCATGGGTCCCAGAATTATAATTTGTACTTTAACTTCCTTCTATGTGAACAACGCATCATCATCAACAGTCATACATTGCCCAAGGGGCAAAATTGGGCCATTCAGATTCAGAGTTATGCTGAGAAACAACAGAGTAGCAAGCAAATCAGCCGGGAGTTATACAACACAGTAAAGACAAAAAGAAAAGACTCGAAACAACACACGGAAGAGCTGAGCCCAGAGGGAAGGAAAGAACCTAGGAAAGCGATTACAATACTTTTCAGCGCTCGGTATTAGCCGTACCCTGTAACAAGAGCTAAAACACCACCGAATCTACCGAGCAGTATATATTCTTCAATTCCTCCCTTTTCTCCTCATATGTCTTGGAAAATAAGTCTATGGTTTTTACCAGAGATACGTATGAGTCGTAAATAATAAAATACTGCCAGGGAAATCGGAAAACAAGCACAGCGCGCAGTCATATCGGGTAAGGCTAATAGTCGCTGTCTGTCGCTCCGCTCTTTGAGAAAGTGCACTTTCTTACTCAGTGCTCAGTCAGCAGCGAAATGTGAAAATGCTATTGTACGTACGCGCATAGAACATACATAAGCACCGCACTGCGTAGGAAAGGCAAATCCAGGCCGGCTGGATCACTGTTCCTAACTTCCACTTTGCACCCAGCCAGCGCGCTCTGTTCTCACTTTTGCGTGCGCGTTTCGCGCGCAGCCAGCCAGCGGTTGGTTTGCTGTGCTGGCTGAAAAAAAACTAGGGATGTAACGAGTCCAAGAAAATGAAAAAAATACCTGATTCGGATCTGAAGCTTATTTCGGAATTCCGGATCCGTACAAACACAAAGCACAAATTGTACGTGGGTTGCCTGTGCACACCTTCACATTGCTCAGTCACATACAGCCAAAACTACCACTGACGCACATTTTAGTGCAGACATGCTGGCATCTTGAGAGAGATACAACATTGTCGTCATCTGGCAACCTAAGATCCGTTCATCCGTTGCTGGAAAAAAATGCAGAATTTCCGGATTCGGATCCTCAAAAAAGTCGGACGTTTTTCGAATATGGGGTTCCGTTACAGCCCTACTTCGTACGGAAGAGAAAGAGAGAGGGGGCAGCCAAAGCCAAACCAACCGCAGCGCGCGCAAACGATACAGTGCTCGCTCACAGCTGAGTTCAGCACAAAACAAAACAGTAGCGAGCGAAATCGGCAAACTGTGTGGAAGGAAGAATACGTCATGTCAAACTTGGACAAACATTTCGGGGACGGTTCCTAAAATTCTTGCGACATAAAAAGTTTTGGGGGTATACGGGACGATTCTCTGTACAACCAAAAATTTGTAAAACCTGCAAAGCTGTAAACCAAAACCTGTAAAATTATTTTGCTTTGGCATCTATCGAAAAGTACAGTACGAGAATCTTGGCTTTTGGCGAGATGCAGAACTCGTTGTCGTACAAAATTTGATGCCTCAATAAATCTCATGCAAGAAAACCATTCCAAGGGTGTAACGAACGAATTGGGGCAACAAAATAGCAGCAGATTACTACAACTGAAAAAAGCATCGATACTGCTTGTGGCATGTTTTATCCCATAAAGCACCAGAATGGCCATTTATGGCTTTTCGGGGTGTCTAATCAACAATCCTTTGGCCAAAAAATTCCTGTTGACTAGACTGAAAAAGTGGTTCGTCCTCCGTGTTGCTCAACCCCAATTTCTGTTTAGTCAACACCCAAAAATGTGTTGACTCAAAAGCAAAATGTGCGTGTTGATCCAATTTGAAATGTTGATTGAATTTTTTCCCATGTTGATCGTAACGTAAACTTGCGTTTTCTATCTTCAAGATGATTCATTTGGGTCAACAATACGTTTCAGCTTGGTCAACAGGAAGCGGTTTCAATGAAGTGTCAGTGTTCAAAATGTAGTCAACAAAAAGTAGTGTAGGCAACAAGGTTTTCTACCAGGGACTGTGTGATGTTTATTCCCTCTGAATCTGAAATCTAAAAGTTTTGAGTTCGGCAAGAATGTAGGGAGGTTTTTCGTTGCGCATAAGTAGGTATAGTCTGGCCAATAGCAGTTGGCACCTGAACTCAAGGCGCATTGCGTAAAATAGATTAACAAATGCGGATTTCTGTCCACGCTTCGTGTACTCCTATTTAGCAGAAGTACATGCAAACTACGCAACTCGCCTTGAGTCCAGGTGCCAACTGCTATTGGCCAGACTATAGTATAGTAAATAATGGGACGGAGATTAGCATCAGGCAAGGTATAGGTGATAGGGGAAGGATCCGTTTTTATTACTTAGTGCATGCCGTTTCCGGTCTTTTTCTGTTACAACTCATTGGGAAAAAATGTTAAAAAAATAAAAAAATTTTTGGAAGAAGTGAGAAATAGAAAAAACCCTGGCTAAGCGAAAACCTTACATCCAAGGATTTCTCAGTGCAACGCTCTAACCACTAAGCCATCCCAACATATGACATAAATTTGGCAAAATGCGTATAACAAGCCCAACCTAGTCAGCTACCTACCATTTGATAATCTAATGAATTCAATGAAGAATGAAAACGGTTCCCTTTGAAACCTCCTAGTGGTACTGATCACAAAAGTAAAATGCTGTGTTGCTAAACACAACGTGGATCAAACATTTGCTGATCATGGTGACGGGCACCTGGGTACCGGCGCTATTGGGGTTATGCGGAGATGGGGGATGGGGTGCGTATTTCGCTCACATTTTTTCGCGCTAATGGGGTTAACGCGGAAATAAGTTTCGCGCTAATGAGCTTTCGCTCAAGTGAGAATTCGCGCTATTGGGTGGCGCGCACCTTGGTCGCGCGCACTTGTGACTTGCGCTAATGGGTACAAACCATCAAACATTTGCTGATCATGTTGGATGCAGACAGTACAATCATGGTGACTGGGCTGCCTACATATGCTCCAATCAAGTTCAGACTGAGTTTTGGGATTGGAACTTGGGAGCAAATAATTCTGGCCAAAAGTCTGACCAGTAACCAGTGAAGTAATGCATCATGTTATGTCATCTCAATCATGTATGTCATCTCAGCACTCAGCTTGTTATCACTTCTGCAGCATTCTGCCAATATGGATTTCTAGCCTAGCAAGCTCTTTTATGTTCATGTTCAACGAGCAGTAGTGATTGATTAGGTTCTGTTGGAAACCGTTATGTATTGAGGCCCCCTTTCAAAATGTGTTGGTTAAAGTAGAAACTGTGTTGACGACACTAGCCGAAATATGTGTGGTCTCGAAAATTGCATCAACATGCCTATCAAATACAATCAACAAAAAATTGACGCCTATAATCACAATGTAGTCAACAAATTTCAGTTGATTCAAACACACGACAACTCTAGTCAACAATCAAATTGTTGATCCAAACAGTCTAGTCAACACCACCTACCAAAAATCAAAGTGTTGACTGTACAGTGAATATTGCAATTTCCGATTCAGTCTTCATGTCAATGTCAACAGGTTTTGAGTAAACAATTTAGTTTAGTCAACAATTTAAAAATGTTGACTCAAACCCGCTGCTCCTTTATGGGTTATCATGTAAAAATGTAAGGCAAGCATGGATGAGCTACGATAGCCCCCCCCCCCCCCCCCCCTTCAATAGCAAGCGTGCATTCAATAGCAAAAAAATATGTTCGGTACAATAGGAAAACCAAGCTGTAATGTGAGCAATAACACGGTTGCAAACAAGCGTAATCATGTGCTTGTGACCTGCTCATCAAAAGCTCATCAACAGGGTTGCAGAATGATTCATTATGTGCTGTATCTTGTGAGCAAAGACCAGTAAAAACTGGAATTTGTTTGTCCCCTGAGAAGGAAGCTGCAAGAAAATGAACGATGCCAAATGGTGCATAGTGATAGATACCCAGAATTACAGATATACCGTGCTGCATTATTGGGCATATTTTGAAGCAAAATTACCACCTGACAGCGACTATGGGAAATTGCCAATTGCCATTATCACCTCACGTGTATCATACGCTCAACGGCTAAAAATACCCGATGCTACTTACATACAGTATCATACCATAATGCGCAGCGCTGCAAACCCATACAATGTATCCAGACACAGGTAATACACATTCCTGATGATGATAGCAGCCAGTCATAAAAATGTGCTCAAGCATCTCACTTTTTATCAGCGCGACTAAAAATACCCCAAACATAAACTGAGTCTGGCAGAGATAAAATCAAGTATTAATAGTCGCAAGAGCAGCATAACACTTGGCACATGGTAAAGAAAAGAAACACCATACCGTACCTGTGACATTCAGCCAAAAACCTCCCATAAAAGACCACAACCCACATTTACGCTGCATAATTACGTATATCAAAATGGCACATGACATGCACAAATTTGAGTGTCAAGGACAAAAAGATACGAACGAAAGTAATATCTAAACGGACTGTTAAAGGGGAACTTTGCGCGGAAAATTCGGGGTAAGGCCACACACATCATTAGATAGAGCATAAAAAAATGCTGCAAAACGCACCAACTCCCATCTCTCTACGTTGCGTCGTTCTTGAGTTACAGGCAAAAACTGATCTGTGAACGGGAAACTCAGCTTGAGAGCACGTAGCTCGCTAGCCACTGCACCAATCTGAATAATTTTTCTACCACCGTGTGCTCCGTTTGGTGTTCTACCTTTTTGTTGTATTAAGTTTCGCTGTATCTTCACTGCCTGTGGAATGGGAAGCCAAAAAAACGTGTGTCGTTGCGCAGTTTAGCACATATTTCGTCCACGTCCTCATCATGGACGAAATATGTGCTAAACTGCGCAACGACACACGTTTTTTGGCCTCCCATTCCACAGGTAGTGAAGATACAGCAAAACTTTATACAACAAAAAGGTAGAACACCAAACGGAGCACACGGTGGTAGAAAAATTATTCAGATTGGTGCAGTGGTTAGCGAGCTACGTGCTCTCAAGCTGAGTTTCCCGTTCACAGATCAGTTTTTGCCTGTAACTCAAGAACGACGCAACGTAGAGAGATGGGACTTGGTGCGTTTTGCAGCATTTTTTATGCTCTATCTAATGATGTGTGTGGCCTTACCCCGAATTTTCCGCGCAAAGTTCCCCTTTAAGCATTTCTGAGCTATCATCATATCATAGGCAGTTTTGTCATTGCCTCGCTAAACATACGCGACCTTTTCTCAGGACGAATTCAGAAAGAGCATACAGAAATAAGGAAGGAAAGGAAACGAGCAAGACGAGAAATATATCGACCTGTCTGTCTGCTGCGCACGTCTATACAAGACAAGCCGTTTTCAGTCAGACTCACACGGACAAGAAATGATATTAGCGATAAAATAATCCATACATACACATCGCAAAATCTCACCCTAAAGCTGTATCGGGCTTAGAGTATGTCTAATTAACCAAGAAGGCCTAATACTTATTGTGTAGGAATCCGCGGCGAAACAAGAACTCCTAAAATTTAGGAGTCTGAACTTTCTCTAGTAGTTCTTGCTTTATTATCGGAAAAACCCGGGAATAATTTTCTCTAGTAGTTCTTGCTTTATTATCGGAAAATAAAGCAAGAACTACTAGAGAAAGTTCAGACTCCTATATTTTAGGAGTTCTTGTTTTGCCGCGGATTCCTACACAATAAGTATTAGGCCTTCTTGGTTAATTAGACATACTCTAAGCCCGATATGACTTGATGGTCAGCCCCAGATCTGATACATACAATACGAACACAGCTGTTTTTTGCAGACAGACTGCTGGTATTATTCATTCATGGCAAAAGCGTGAGAGGAGAAAATAAGATCTCCGTAAGCTACTGAAATAGGTTGCCGTACTGCGGGGTAAACCCGGCCATGAGGTAAACCCGTCCACCTTTAAAGCTCCGTTGAGCGTGCTGTTACAGCAAATGACGAACCAAATAGCTCATTTGAAAGAGGAGAGTTCAAGGAATCGATTGGTATCCTATTCGTATCAATCGGTCCATTGGGTTGACATATGCAGCCCTGAAGCGTAGGTGGCCGGATTTTTCCATGGCCGGGTTTACCCCAAAGTATCCTAAGTTACAGGTGACCCGATTTGTGTTTTTTTGCGTGCAATAGTTACGGTACTGTGCCGTGTGGGGCAAACCCGGTCATGGGGTAAACGCGGCCGTCCTAACGGGTGGCCGGGTTTACCCCACCAAAAAACCGGCAGGGTTTACCCCATAATACCCTGAAGCTCAAGCTGATTTTTCCTGTGAATTACGCAAGTATTTCTGTCGTGTAGACTCGATATTATTGCTACGTGTAGGTATCGCGTGATAGGGGATGATTTTTGTCAAAAGGTCGCGACAATACTATTTATGAAAAGGTCCACGAAAGAGCGGGGCAGCCCAGTATGGGGACCTGAAACCGGCTGATCTCCGATTTCGACGAAACCTAGCTCATTTGAAAGCGCGTAAAAAGTTATGTAAGATGCGACAATTCCGACCCTTCTGCGCTTAACCGTTAGCGAGTTACGGCCGCTCAAGTTTGGCCAACTTTAGTGACACTTTTTTACCACTGAATTTTCAGGCCTTTCTCGCATAAACGGCCATATCTCGGTAACCAGTAGAGGTATTCGCGTGCGATTTTTTTTGTTCAATTCCCCATGCTTCGCAGAATTATATACGTTTCGAAGGAAATTTTTAACCCCTACTGTAATCGAGATATTGAGACAAACGTGGTGGCGATTTTTTGAAAATTGGCAACTTTAGGGCCTAACTTTGAGCAAACATTGCCAAGCTCGGCAACGGTGTACAGAGACGTTACCGAGCTCATTAAATAGCTCTACTCTTGCTCTTTCGAATGGTATATGCCTTGACCATTCCGGTGAAGAAAAATTTTGAATTACAGGCTGTTTTTGCCGAATGTGCGATTTGAAGGTTTAAGACGGCATTTAAGCGTTTTAAAGATGTGATTTTTGAAATCTACATCAAATTCTACACAAGGTAGGTTCTTTGATTTTGGCCTATCTGAAAGCAAAAGAGGCCAAAATAGACAAAGTGTTGCACTCAGTACTGCAAAAGTTCACCAAAATGACAGGTACTCTGAACTCAGAAGGAACTCAAAAGTTCGCCAAAACTGCCCACCTTTCAATGTCTATTTGTTGTTGTAATAAATTTTTGGTGGAAATTTGAAAAAACCAAAGAACCTACCTGGTGTAAAATGTGATGTAGATTTCAAAAATCGCATCGTTAATACGCTTAAATGCCGTCTTAAACCTTCAAATCGCACATTCGACAAAAACAGCCTGTAATTCAAAAACAGTAATGTAACAGTAATTCAAAACTTTTCTTCAGCGGAATGAACATGGCATGTACCATTCGAAAGAGCAAGAGTTGAGCTATTCAATAAGCTAGGTGCCGTCTCTGTACACCGTTGCCGAGCTTGGCAATCTTCAGTCAAAGTTAGGCCCTAAAGTTGCCAATTTTCAAAAAATCGACACCACGTTTGTCTCAATATCTCGATTAGGGTAGGGGTTAAAAATTTCGTTCGAAAAGTATAAAAAAACGCGAAGAATGGGGAGTTGAACAAAAAAAAGCGCATGCGAATACCCCTATTGGTTGCCGAGATATGGCCGTTTATGCGCGAAAGGTCCAAAATTGAGTTGGACAAAAGTGTCACTCAAGTTGGCGAATCTTTGAGCGGCCATATCTCGCTAACGGTTAAGCGCAAAAGTGTCGGAATTGTCGCGTTTTACATAACTTTTGACGCGCTTTCGAATGAGCTAGGTTTGGTCGAAATCGGAGATCAGCCGGTTTCAGCCTTTGCCCCGCTCTTTCGTGGACCTTCTCTTATCTTACTAGACGGAAACAATAACCAAGACAAGAGTACCCTGACCTATTATCAACGACATTTGACTGGGAAAATACCCACAACGCTGGCTCGGAATAATTGAAAAGGAAGCTTCAATAATGAGATTTGTAGCTGCTAGCTACAAATGCCACATCATATGTAGCTGAAGCTTTGCAGTCATGGAAGCGCTAGACAATACGATAGACGAGCGCCATCAAACATGCGGTATTACATCGAATTTTCTAGCATAATCACGCTATGCTGTGCTTTGTCGTGAACGTGCAGCCGTTAAAAAATGGCTGCCCCTTTATTATTTTCAGTAGCCGAAGCATCAAAGTCACGAGTTCATCCTGACACGACGATCTATGTAATTCGCCAGTGTGTTGACAGCAGTATGGGTAAACTCGTGACTTTGATGTTTCGGCTGGTCATCACCCGGGGTACCTCAAGTCACGTCCACCAAGATTCTTCAGCGAATAGGATAGTGTGGAGTAAACCCGGCCACCCAGTACTACTGAATGTCTTTCTTTCCATTTGGGTGGCCGGGTTTACCCCATGATACCCTACACACCCCTGCCCCGAATTAGCCCCGACTTACCCGGAAATTATTCGTTGACGTTCTGGAAGCGCCTCCTCCCATGCTGTGTTCCCCTGAGCCCCCTCCCGCTCTGTTATCGCTCGGCTTTCTAAGGCGGTTGAAGAAGCCCTTGATACCTGCAAACACACAAAATAGGCTTTTGATCATTTCTGCACGTTCACGGCCGTAGCTTAGTGGCTAAGACGCTCGCTTGAAACGCGAAAGGAGCCAGGATCGATTCCTGGGAGGGTGTGTCCAAACGAATTTTCTCTCTACTCTTCTACCCAATTAGAAAAATTGTGCGGAAAAGTTTGCTGGTTCAAGCACGCGTATTGGTAGCTCAGTAGTTCTTGTTAAAAGTTCGCTATGGATGGAACTCAAGTCGTTTTGCGTAGTTTGCAGGTACCGTACTTCTGCAGAATAGGAGTACGTAAAGCTGCACGGACACCAATTCAAATAATGTCCATTTTACCCCAAACAACTTGTTTCATATTGAACTCTTTGTCCGTGCACAGACTACAGCTTCTTTCAACTCTCGAAGTAGTTCAGCGAGTTCGATTCCCTCCTGTCAACACGAAACAAAACCCTGTGACTTCTAGCTTTTCAGTCTGCAACTTGTTGAGATGTGGCATGTGTTTTACATAAATCGCCGAAGGAGACAGAATTTGAGTTTTGAAGCGAACTGAAAAGCTAGACGACACATGGTTTATTTTTACACGACTCCCGTAACCCATACTGATATGGCTCTAAACAGCAATACTTCATGAGAACTGAAAAATGGAGCGCCAGCACATAGGAGCTCACTTACGAGCACTGCTGGGGCTCTGTTCTGCACAAAAGTCGAGTCACTTTTGTGCAGAACAGAGCCGCACAAGTTCTCTTATGTGAGCACCTTATGTACTGGCGCTCCGTTTTTCAGTGCTCACCAGTGCTCATAAAAGTAATTGCTGTGAGGGCCATATTTAGTATGGGTTTTTAATTCCCTCCCATATTCCTATATCTCTCCTCACGCACGGCTTACCTTTCCCACTCTTGCCACCTCCTCCGCTACCGCCGTGTCCCGTACTATCGCTCATAAAGACTGAGTGACACAAGGAAAAGGCAGTGACGCTTTATAGTTAGTAGTGTGACAGCAGGCAGCAGCTTGTGCCAATCAGCTTGCAGTGCGTACGTATGCACACGGACACACACACAAACAGGCTCGCCGCACAGTACACGCGCAGGTGATTTCAGCTAGCACTGTTCCGTCCGTCTGTCTTTGTCGGGAGGGCAGGCAAGAGTTTTTAAGAGTGCTGCTTGCTGCCAATAATACGATGCACTCCGCGTCAACTGTACGTCGCAGGCTGGCTTGTAATCAGTCAACTGAAATGAAAGCAATAAAATATATAAGGCTACAGACAAGCTGTTGGCTTGGCTTTATTATGAGGGGCGGGTAGCGCGGGGTAATTCGGGCCATCTCGCCGTCGTACCTCCTGATTTAGAAAGGTTATCTCGCTTTCCAGATGAGAAACGAAGCAAGCGTGGGGCAAAACCGTCCATTGGGAAAATTCGCCCACCGTATGGCGGTCCCACCCCATCTAGCCAAGGTTCTTAGCTATGGGTAAGAAGGAAGAAACAGCGGCAGAGTATCCTGAGGTAGGGTGCTGTGGGGTAAACCCGGCCATGGGGTAAACCCTGTCACCTAAGCTGTCCTAAGCACCTTTGAACTTGATGTTTTAGCAAACCATGAACCAAATAGCTCATTTGAAAGAGGAGAATTCAAGGCATCGATTGATATAATACTCGTCTCAATCGGTCCATTGGTTGCTGTGAGATATGCAGCCCTGAAACTTAGGTGGCCGGGTTTTTCCACGTCCGGGTTTACCCCATAGTACCCTACATTTTCGAGAGCCATGTTTTGAATGGGGGTACAACCGCCACAGGGTGGACGGATTTGCCCCATCATGCGCCGTTAATTCGCCTCACATCACCCCATTGCCCGAATTTCCCCACAGCCACCCAAACTCGCCCAGGCAGGCACAGCTAGAGCGAGCTATTTAGGAGTGAAGCTAACAACGTCTGTCGTAACCAGTCTGATGGAGTAGTTACGGAAGACTGCGGCAGCTAATAAAACACGCATAAAGTCTGGCGTTCACCCCGTGCGTTGTTGTTGCCAACAGCTGGTACTGTGTGCTAGCGCAGGCTGGATGACTGCAGCTTCACTATACGCACGTAAAACGTAGCTCTGAAGTAGGGTACTGTGGGGTAAACACGGCCATGGAAAAATCCGGCCACCTAACTTTCAGGGCAGCATATCTCAGCAACCAATGGACCGATTGAGACAAATGTTATCGAGTCCTTGAACTCTCCTCTTTCAAATGAGCTACCATGTTAATTATTTGCTGAAGCGGCAAGTTCAGAGAAGCTCAGGTGTCCGGGTTTACCCCAAAGTACCCTAATGTCGATTGTGACGATCGTACCTACGTATGCAGTGTGTCCAACGGCTTGAGTAGCCAGTGGAAAGAACTTGAACAAACTGGTGCTTGTTTTGCTTGCAGAAGGAAGAGGGATAAGAAGCCTGAAACAAAACCAGAAACAAAGTTATCGATGGAGATACTGGGGGTCTAAATATAGCACCAGAAAAAAGGACGCCGCGAGACAAACGCGCAGAATTTACAGGAGATGTACAGTTGCACACACAATGGAGCTCATAGATGCGATACGAGTAAATTACGCACATCGAACAAGGAGAAGAAAAGAAAACGAAGCAGTTTTGTTCGGTTCAGCCTAGCCAATGAATAATAAGGATAATGTAAGCTGGCTGAAACCTGAACAGAACGCCAAAAGAAAGGAAACGTCTGGTTTTCTGACAGGTACGTTGACAGAAAGTGGCATATTTCTGTCCTTGTCAGCAGCCAAGTCTGAATTTACAGAAGCGGATGAAGCAACCGTCTTGTTAGAACTTTTCAGTACGCCATGAAGTAGAAGTCTACTAAATTTCAGACGAACGCAAGTAATGCTTGCCTAATAAAAAAGTTGATTGAAAAAGTTGGTTGGAAACTCTACTCGTCTACTATTTCAAAGATGAGGGGAGAGAGAACTTTTCAAGTGTCTCACTCAGGGTAAAAAATAGTCAAATTTTAGATCAGAGATGTGAATGTCTCCATTGCAGTGCAGCTGCACGCCACAATAGCAACTGAAGCGATTTTTAATCTGCCAAACACAGGAAGATGGGCAAGCCAATGTAAGCTGCTTAAAGCAAACTGAGTAGTAAGTAATTTGAGCTAGACCTGTACAAAAATACACAACAATGCGCCTGAAAAAGATAAAGGTACCGATAGGCATAATGTACGTACAGTACGTACTGTATGTACGTGTACACATGATGACAGATAAAACGAAGTCGTGTGCCCCTGACAATACCTGTCAAACAAAGGTCACCACCTGTGTTAACCCATCCCAAAAGTCATCCGCTCAAAGGTCAATAATCGCTAACGCGGCAAAAGAAAAGTTGACTTGAATTAGGCTAAAATGAGGCAAAAGAAAAGTTGACCTTGAATTAGGCTCAAATGAGGCAAAAGAAAAGTTGACATGAATTAGGCTCAAATGAGCTGCATACAAAAAAGACAAAGCTCGAATTTTTTTTATGGTGGCGGCTCAACTATTGAATTGACTTCTAAGACGATGATTTTGGGGATGGGTTAAAAGTTGCGCACCTGCGTGCGACTGAAACGCTTAGGCGTCTTTAGCGATTATTTACATTTAAACAACACAAACCAGATCCAAAAAGTGGAAAAAAATGACACAAAAATTCATTTTCAACAAATATAGGTAGCATGTAACATGAACTTTCAGTTTTGCACCAGCTTGCTACAAATAACACAAACTATGTAGGCTATTTACTCCACACAGGTTGTCAACATACGCACACGAAACGCATAACGAGTAAAATAAAGCCCGATTTTCAACAAAAGTACAGGAAATCATGCATCAGAGCCGATCGCCAATAAACTACACGGTCAGAGATTCAAACAAACCGGATCCAAAACATAATATCGTTCTGTATGGAAAAGTAGCACACTTTTTACACATGGCAAAGCATCCGAATATTTGCCCGCAGGTATTGGTTCCCACTGAGACTACCAATACAGCAAATACATCACCTATCCCTCTCCTCTCCTGCCACAGAAATGAAAGAAACAAATGCATTTGAAGCCTGTCAACCTCAACATTCAGCTATAGTCTGGCCAGAGAGTAACGGGATTCAATTCAAGTCGTCCTGCGTAGTTTCCATGTACTTCTGCAAAATAGGAGTGCACGAAGCACAGACAGAAATGCGCATTTGTGCATCTATTTTACGCAATACGAAACCAGCAAAATACGAAAAGAAAGTGCCAAACGTCATAAGCGCAATATTAGAAAGAGCGCATAAAAGTTGTTCTCTCTTATCATTCTCCATCCCGTTCTTGCTACGATATATTGTACATGGCTACACGCCAACTTTTAGCACCGGCTCTGACACAGCACGTAATATGTCAAGAGTTGGCAATAAAAGAGCACAGAAACTGACAGTTTATTGGCCCTTCTAATACGACCCGCTGACATTACGACATACAAACAAGCAAAGAAATACAAAATTGCTGCCAAGCCAGCTAACATATTATGGTAAGAATGCGCAACTAGCCAGCCCGCTCACAAACCTAAACCTGCGCCATCATACAAAATCTATGGCTGCCCTTCTATTTCCGTTCAAACATACGTATAGATTTTAACGAAGTAGGGCAAAATAGGCTAAACACATTTTCAGGGCAGCAGGGAAGCAACAGCTAGCTTATAAAGCTCTATGGACCACATGCGTTGTCGCGATTGGGTCGGTCGATAAAGCGACCCCGCGGTATCCAGTGAAAGTTTGGATCGGTGCCTGCGGGGTCGTCCACGTCATTTTTTGTCAATGCTGCTTTTCACTCGCTCCTTTTCCGCTCCCAGATGACTAAATAACGTTTCACATACCCGTCGGCACCTATCTAAACTTTCACTAAATACCGCGAGGTCGCTATCGGTCAACCCAATCGCGACAACGCAACGGGTCCATAGGCTCAACTCCGCACAAATACTTATTCAGTAGCCTATGGGAATCCGCGATCGATTTGGCTTGTTACCGTATTTTTGGGTGTATATCCCCCCCATTGTATATCCCCCCCCCCCCAGTGTATAACCCCCCATTGGCAAAACATAAATTTTGCCCAGTGTATATCCCCCCTGGTGTATAACCCCCCATGTACTGGAAGGTACCTAGCCTACCTATGTAAGCTGGTCATAAGCTAGCTATAGCCACTCCTACACCAAGCTACTATGCCTATAAGCTTAGCTGAGCCTGTCTTGTACTAGAATAACCCTGTTTTGACCGCGATTATGCCCTAAAACATACTTTTGACCTCAAAAACATGCCTCTACACACCTCTCAAAAACATAAATTTTGCCCAGTGTATATCCCCCCCCCCCCCCCATTGTATATCCCCCCCCCCCCCCCAGTGTATAACCCCCCATCAGACCTCTCGATTTTTGTATAGCCCCATGGGGCTATACACCCAAAAATACGGTACTGCGTATGGCCTGCCATGCCTGTCTGTCTGTGCCCATTATGGGCACAAGCATGACAGGCAAAACACAGCAATGTGACAATAATTTCGCTCCTTTTGGCTTTGCCCTCCCTCCCTGCTATTAGTTCAGAAAAAAGCTGAGCACGACGATATTCTGCACCTCATGCTCATACTTCGCCCATCGTTCGTCATCTACGATGCTGGTCCAAGCACATACGTACACAGTATTCACTGGTTGCGCTGAAAAGGATGGTCGCTATGCTGTACATTGATTTCTTCTATTAACACGTGAGCACAAGAGAAGCAGTTTGAAAAATTGGGCAGCCAGTACGTGAGTCGAATACGCAGCGCAGTAGGGGATTACGCCTCTCTTAGCGCACGACCCCATCTGACTGCACAGCTCAATTTCTATAGAGTACACCCGTGCTAAGGACTATTCCATCTATCTTGTCCTGCGTAACTGATTTTTCCTGTGCAATTTTTCATTAGTGCCGTGGTCATTGTTGCACTAAAATTGCACCCAGCAATTTTCAGCGCAATTGGCAAATAGCGCTACGTTTCAGCTACCATATATGTAATGTACAGCGTGAGCGACGGATATATCCGATCCACATACGTTGGGACAATTCGGGTAAGTTGGGGCAAATTAGGGCAATGTCTGAAAAAAGAGAAAATAAATAGGACCAGCCACCCCGCAACGGTTCACCGCATCATCAGTTCAAAACGCATATCGTGAATAGTTGGTTAGATGGTGGTCGAAATTGTCCCACGTTACCCCACGGCTATGTAAGCCCATACGGAACCGAAATGAACCCAGTCGGATTATAGGACAGGCTGTTGCCATAATGAGCTGCTAACCAGCGACTTTCGGTAACGTAATGGATGACAAGCTGAGCATGTTGGAGAGCTCAGAAAAAGCACAATGAGCTACGACGATGACACAAAAGGCTAGTACAGCAGCTCACACTTCTTTCTAGCACACGAGGAACAAGAGAGGCCTAACAGCTATGTACATAGCAGCACAGGGAAGAGAATCAAAATACGGCAGCAGTGATAGAACAAAATAATGAACCGCTCAATCCATCATCATAATATCACTATTAGCTACTTGCGCTAAGAATTACGGATGGTTGTGGGAGCTGACGCCTCTGTTTTTCAGTGTGCTTTTGATCGGTGCCGTAGGGGTCCAAAACGCACTGAAAAACAGAGGTCAGCTCGCGACCACGCCCATAATTCTTAGCGCAAGTAGCAAATAGGCATACCTCTCTTTTCGTTGCCAATGTTTTCACATATTTTTTTGTGGAAACAAAGTGAAAAAGCAGTGGCGACAATTTCTAGCAAAAGTGGCGCATGTTTCATACGTGAAGCCATACAAATGTCAGAGAAGTTGAAACATTACAATATTGAGGCGTAGGCCTATACAAATATCATATGACTAGAATATACGATCAAACTACAGCGACAGACAAGCTGTCAACCATAAACCATGAAAGAAAAAGTAGGAGTATGTTGTAGGTGTCAACGTCAAGTTCCTATCTCGCGCTCTCGTCACCATACAATTCTTACTTATTCATTATTACGATGTCACATTCCAACGTAATAACCCATCACTGAGCATGCACAAAGCCAATACATTTCTCGTCATAACGACAACAAACAAGAGTACGTACTGTACGTACGTAGGCTATACTGTAGGTGGCGAAAACAGTGCACTGTATGTAACGCATTCACAGTCAAGTTTACAGTCTTACGCAGCAATGCAAGCGTACGCAACAATTTGTCATTCGGAAGGCATGATATACAAATACGGGTTGCAATATTTGCAATCTCCCAATTTCAGCAGTATAAGTCATTTTCCTTTCACAGATGCAAAGACAAGTCACACCTAAGTCTTTGCCTGTGGGCGATTGACATCATCGGACTATTACTATTGGTACGTAGGTACAGTACCGTACAGCACTGAGCATCATGCCGCTTTCTTTCTACTTACAATCAAGTTTCCAAACTACAGAACAGAACGAGAAACAAGAATTGCGAGATCCAGGTAGCGGTAGCGCAAAAAGAAAAATTACTCTCTGTCAAAAACTTCCGCAACTCAAGCAGCGGATGTATCACATTTCGTTTCCTTTTCCTACCGCGCTTGCAAAGGCAGCACAAATAGGCAATCAAAAGCAATATCTGGGATGACTTGTGACGGAAGTTAATAGCACATGCCGCCTAAACCCACCCTTTGTTTCCAGAAACCCTTAGCCTAGAGGCATAGCTAAACAGCTATACCAGAAATATATAATTCTTGCTCAGGGAAAGAATGGAGGACGCCGTGTAAACTAAAGAAACCATCCCTAGCGCAGACTAGCCCCAATTATGTGGGTTTTTGAAACATCCAATTATTTGCGTACCCAATTCATTGATTTCGTAGAAAAACCCGAATAATTGGGGCGAATCTGCGTCAGGGATGGTTTCTTTTCTTTACACTAAGGTCGTCCATTCTTCCTCTAAGCAAGAATTATATATTTTTGGCTACAACTATACATCCTTTGGCTAGAAAGATAGCAGCTACTCGTTTGAGAACAACGAGAAGCTGGGCAGCTCACAACAAAATGTCAAAAGCAAGATGAACGGAAGGTTTTGAAAGAAAGACTCGAAAGGGTTTCATTCAGCAACAAAAACATCTCTCTCGAATCTATTGCTTCTTGCTCGTCTCTTCTCATATGCATCAAAGATTGCGACTACCTATTATACCAAGACCACATAAGGAAGAGAGACTATGCCAGCTAGTAGTATTGGCGTCGTGTTCCATGCTACGGCCGTTTTGGTCCCAATCGGGGGCCCCTTTCTCTATTTTACATCGACCCACGGGGGCCTCCGATCGGGGGCCCGGAGCCCCCGATTGGGACCAAAACGGCCGTAGCGTGAAACACGATGCCAATACTAGCTGGCGTAGTCTCTCTTCCTTATGTAGTCTTGATTACACTCATACAAACCACTCTCAATAATGATTCCCTTGACAGCAGGAGAAAGGTAAATAAAATACTGCTGCCGCACAGCATAGCGCCTTTCGTTCAGTTAGTAGGTGTGTTGCAAGCTGCTAGCTAGGCAGCAGCCTTATTACACTTGGCTAACATCACATTAGCTCATTGGAAAAAGCAAAGCAGCACTCGCACTTTAAAAGTACGCCAATCGTTAGCCAGACAGTAGCTTCAACAAAATCTGCAAACTAAAGTAGCGTACATACACGTCAATCCTACGTGTTTTTCTGCCCACTAAAAAACAGAATCTGGGAGCCTCAAAATAATGCTTGAATACGCTCGCCTAGCTTCATCATCCGTGTAGGAACGAAGACTAGCGAAGGGTGGAGCAAAAAATCGGTGCAGTTCCAATACAGAAAAGTACTGACTGAGAAACATAGCACATTCCATCTGCATTGCCCAAAGAATGACGCACTTTTATTCTGTTCACAAAGTTAGAAGGAAGCAAAAAGTGGCTGACTGGATTCGCTAGATATAGTAGCAACGAGTGGAAGAATGATACAAAAGCTAAGAAGGGGAAATGAATGGTTTACTGAGAATGAGAATGCGAGATTGACTCAACCCAGAACAGAGTGGAGGGGAAAAATCGAACGCGCAACGGAACAGATTGAATTGAGGCGAAAGGAAGGGCCTACTAAAACGCAGCTTTGATGAGATAAAGAGAGGAAGTAACAGTTTCGTTTCTGCCTGTATTAGAAAAAGGGAGACAGAGGGAATCTGTGACAGCTACGGAAATGTCGCCGTATGGTTGTTATCATCGGGCGTGTGGATGTCATCAAGAATATATAATTAGGACCACTCTTGATGTCGCCAAATGCAGAAAGTGTTCGTCTTTTTTCAAAATCAAGTTGCTTTGCCAACCTTATGGCTCATTCACATGGAACGAATAGCGACCGACACGTCCATGGATGTTCATGTCTTAGCGTGTATCGAGCTATGGACACGCCGAGAGCGTACGCCCAACATGCCCCTTATGTGAATGGACCATCAAACGAGAAAATTATGCACCTATTGCAAAATACGCAATGCAAAGGAGAAAAACAGTATTGTTGCTGTCACCCAAATAGTAAAATAGGTGTGCTCCTAATGTGGACTTCAGTACGTTGCGGCCGGTCCGACATAGATTAACCCCCTTCGAAATCCGAGGCGTCCGCCTGTCCGTAACCACCCGGCAAACCCCGTCTACGGACGGGGCAAACCCCGTCCATAGACGGGGTTTGTTTTTCCACCCCGTCTACGGACGGGGCAAACCCTGTCCGTAGACGGGGTTTGCCGGGTGGCTACGGACAGGCGGACGCCTGGGATTTCGAAGGGGGTTAAAATGGAATTGCGTGCGTGCGCGCGCATAAGTGCACAAAATAAGCCACACCTATTATGGTGACGTCAAAGCAGCATGGACACTTTCGTTTTTGTCCACGGTTTCTTTGCGTATATTACAAACAAGTAACAAGTTGGGTAGCTTATTCAGGAAGTTTTCGGTCATTTGTAAAAGACAACCAAACAACCAACAACCAAACAACCAAAAGTGTGGACCTCTTGAAACTAGCTCCGCTAAAAAGACGCACATCGTTTCTTTCTTTGAATTGTACCCTGTGCTCATTGTTAGTGCGCTCCTCCACCTTCTCTATCCTCCACCTTCCATCTTCCCTACCATCCTCTTTCTCCTCCATCCATCCATTATATTCCACTCCACCTTCCATCCATCTACCCTCCATTCTCCATCCTTCATCCTCATCCCTCATTCTTTTATGTACCTTCCCCCTCCATCCTCCTTCATCATCCTCCTTCAACACCTAACCAATACAGTATGGAAATTACTGTGTCCTGTGTCCCTGCACCCATATGGTACGCACCTCGTGGAATACTTGAACAGTCACATGGGGCATTTTGAGCTTTTGGCAAGTTGGGATTTTTCAAAATGAACAGGACTTAGGCTTTAGGCTTAGGCTTAGGTACTGGATGTAGAGAAGTATGCCCCGGCCTAAGCCTAAAGCCTCAGTCCCATCCTGTCTATTTTGAAAAAGCACAACTTCCTTTCTTTGATACATTTTGTAAAACAAACTTCCCCATAGCGACTGTTCAATTATTTCAGTGTGTAATGCTGGGTTTGTACCATATGGGGGCAGAAACACAGTAGGGACACAGGGACACCGTAACTTCCAGACAGTCTAACCAATCTGCTTCTCGCAATCTGGAGGAGAAAGAGAAGATGGAAGGTGGAGGATAGAGAGGGTGGAGGATCGCACTAACAATGAGCACAGGGTACAATTCAAAGGAAGAAACCATGTACGTCATTTTGGCGGAGCTAGTTTCAAGAGGTCCACACATTTGGTTGTTTGGTTGTTGTATGTATGTATGTTGGTTGTTTGGTTGTCTTTTACAAATTACCAAGTTTTCACGCAAAATTAGTGCGACAATAAGTACGTATTTTGACACTGTTATAGTCACCGGGACGATCAAGACCGTGCTTGACAATTTTTGCGCTCCCGTAGCAATCTTAGTAAATCTGGCATTTCTATACAAGAATAGCAAGAGTGTTTGAAAAAGGGCCGAAAAAGCCGGTTGCTATTCTTGTATAGAAATGCCAGATTTACTAAAATGCCACGGGAGCGGCAAAATTGTCAAGCACGGTCTTGATCGTCCCACTGACTATACATAAAAGCATGTACTCCCAAAATAGAACACTCGCAGAAAAATAGAAGTGAGAGTAATAGGTACATCGGACAGAAACAACTGCAAAATTTGCAGACCACTGGTAAATTTGGAAAAATAAACGAGTTGCCAACAACTCATTACGTGTTGGCGGGAAAAGAAAAATGGAAACGCAAAATTCACCTCTAGGTTAGGAGAACATGGCTCGTACACTGCATGAAATCAGCCATTTTTCGCCTTTCCGCAGATTTACAGCCTTTTTACGGATACAACAAGCACAAATACAATAGCTTTTCGCCTAACTTACCTCAGTTTTCTTATCCGTACGTCTCCTTTTTCGATGGATTCAGCAGCTGTGCTGTTTGTGTGTGCTGTTTGTTCTTTTTCTTTTTGGGTAATAACTAATACGCAACCAAAACAACCAACAACCAAAACACCCAAATCGCACCCAACGTGGACTTCTTGAAAATAGGATCTGCCTAAATGGCGCATACAAACAAAGTGGCGCAACAGACATGGTCGAAGCAACAAATGGGCTGGGTAGCATGATAATATTTAAGCCAGCGTTTGCAATGGGGTAGTGCGGGGTAATTTGGGGGTGTAGGGGGTGCATGGTGGATGCGGGGTGCATGGTAATATCTACTTTGCACAGGCACATGGACAGACAGGCGAAGGCTGAGGCTGAGGTCTACCCCTCTGAATCCAATACCTAAGCCCTAAGCCCAAAGCCTAAGCCTCAGCCTGAGCTGAAGTCTGCCCAAGCGCCTGCGCAAGACATATATTGCCATTCACCACCCAGCTCTCAGTACCCAGTAACTTCAACACTTGGAATTGCAATCCATATTTTCCATGCGAATTAATGCTATTTTGTTTGAACGCCTATGACATTGGAAGCTTTCCTTTTTTTCGGTCACTCTAGACTTTTGTTGGATGCAAACATTACTGCATTTGTTGGACCAACTGTCCCCACGCTACCCCACAATTTCGATAAGGGTATATTGATTGATTGATCATGGTTCTTCACACGCGCAACTAATGTGTCATTTAGGCGGAGCTATTATTTAGGAAGTCCACGTTGGTTGTTTTGGTTGTTGGTTGTTTTGGTTGCGTATTAGTTAATACCTCTTTTTGTTGTTTTCAAAACTTTTTCGCGTCCTCCGTCTTTGTTGTTCACGAGCTTTTTTTGATCTCTAACTGCAGCTAATTTTTACAATTCATACCAAAATATACAAAACGTGCAGAAAATGATTCGTTATTGCCATCCACCCCAAGAGCGCCGAATCGGGTCGGGTTCCATTTGTTTTCCGATCAAACATCATCCATCATCTACACTCTTCCAGTTGCGGTGAAGATACACTCACGTCTTCGATTTGCACCGTAAGCACACGTTACAGACCCATTCACAGTACAACGCAACGCGATAGTGGCGCATACACGTACAGTATTTATATACCTTCACACTATTGTGTCAGTCTACAAAACCTGTTTGTCACACCCTCTAGAAAAGCACTTGCATATTTTTCCTTCACTATCTTCGGTCTATTGCTGAGAGACCGATAGACGCATCCTTCTACAATCAAAGAAGTGCTGCCCTTCTTCATTCGTATCATTTGAATTCCCCATATCGAACAAGCCAACAAATCACCTGCTTAGCCATCGATCATGGACTCAAATTCTTCGAAACAAGCACCCGACTATGGAACCCAGGAATCACAGGGAATCTCGATTCACTACGACACCGTGCCTTCAGATAAAGTGAAAATGACTTTTCTCGGCCTATTGCTAGCCTTATTCTTCCCCTTACCAGTGGGCATTGTAAAGGGATATGATTGGACTTGGCACGGCAGAGGTTTCAGCGCCTTGTACCAGATGTTCCGCTATTTGCTGGTGAACAAAGATGACCTGAGAGCTGCATTGGCGTTATGGTCAAGCCTTTTCGGTGCGTTGTGGCTCCTTTTAGACTTTCTGGTTTCGTCTAGCATTCTGCTGATTCTGGCCATTTATTTCATCATCAGTGGACTTGGACTGGTCGCGACTTGGCTCAAAGTTTGGATCACCAGTTGGAAAAACAGAAGCTACTACTCGGATATTTGAATTGAAATTGGCGTAACCATCAGCATTCTTTTTGTGTTTTTGTCATGATCAATTAGAAGACAATTACCGATTATTGATTGACAGGACTCCATTCTACATTCTACGTATTATATAAAGAACTGTGAATATTGTAACAAAAGTGCGCGCAGAGTTACACGCCCGATAAGCGCCAAAGGCGTCCTCCAACTGGGGGATGGTCCCCAAGTAGGGACGTCCACCCACTGACCATGAATCTGCGCATCAATTCTTTTTGGTGGGCGCTTTATGAATATGTATCCAACTGGGGGACGTCCCCGAGATGGGGGTCGGGCTCCCCAGGTGGGGAACCACCCACGCTGTTGGCTCTTATGATCGGGCGTAGCTCTGCGCGCGCTTTTTGTTCACGCATTCTCAGTCCTCTTTTATGGATTCCTGGTATTGACTGACTGAACTGATGTACTGTACGTACACTGCATAAATGTGTTGAAAATTCTTCACTGTTTGTTGTCAGGAGGATCGAGCAATCACTTTTATCTCAACTGCTAGGCATTTCTTGAGTTTCTCGCCACCCATTCAATAAATAGTGATGTCAAGTAAAAACTCAAGCCACGATTCCTGAATCATAGTGATGCTTCTTCCGTTTGGACAGAGAGGACTGGTCGCGATAGAGATTTCTATCATGGACCAGTTGCGTTGCCGCGATTGGGTTGGTCGGTATAAACGACCCCGCGGTAATTAGTGAAAGTTTGGATCGGTGCCTGCGGGGTCGTCGACGTCATTTTTTGTCAATTCTTCTCTTTTCACTCGCTTTTTCTTTTCCGCTCCCAAATGACTGAACATCGTTGACATGACATCCACGTCGGCACCATCTAAACTTACACTACATACCGAGGGGTCGTTGTTACCGTATTTACCAGTGCATACCCCCCAATAGCCCCATATGCCTGTAAGCCTGCTTGGGGGTTTATTGTACTAGTATAACCCTGTTTTGAACTCAATTATGCCCTAAAACACGTGCTTTTGACCTAAAAGTATGCCTCTGCGCAATCCCAAAAACATCAAAAATGTCTCATGCACAACCCCCATGCATAGCCCCATATAGGACCTCTCAATTTTTGGATGGGGCTATGCACCGGTAAATACGGTATACCGACCAACCCCATTGCGACAACGCAACTGGTCCATAAGAGCCCAATCCAGAAGCTGCCTCTGCTTCCTTTTGCGAGTAGGGAACCTCCTGAACCATTTTCACCTTCCGTTTGTGCTCCTTTGTCTTATAATGATCTTGTAAAACTGATTCGGAAATAAAGTGTCGCCTGAAAACAAAGAAAAGGTTTGTGGTTTGTTTGTACAGAGAGATATTACAGTATGTATAGGGTACTATGGGGTAAACCCGGGCCATGGGAAATTCTGGCCACCAAAGGTTCAGTCAGGGCTGCATGTCTCAGCAACCAGTGGACCGATTGAGACAAATGTTACATCAATCGATTCCTTGAACTCTCCTCTTTCAAATGAGCTACCATGTTCATCACTTGCTGAAACAGCAAGTTCAAAGGAGCTTTGGTGGGCAGGTTTACCCCATGGCCGGTGGGTTTATCCCACAGTACCCTTTGTAATGTTGTACAGACATAGATGGGCAGACGTGTCTGGAGGTGTCCAAAAAGACACCGCTCTCAGGGGGCACATCGTCACATCGTAGCCCGCTAACCGAGCACATCGTAAAATTTTTTGGGGTAGTCCATAGGGGGAAGAAAATTTTTTTGGAGGTGTGCACAGAAGAGAAGAAATTTTGGGCACATGCAACAAAAGGAGAGCAAGAATATTGGGTGTGCAGTGGTGCAGGCGATCCCTCTCTCTGAATGGGAACCATGTGTGAGATGGAACCCAGCAGGTTCTTACCCCAGCAGGATCTCCTGTATGCCTGTGATGCTTTAACCAGTCAAATGTGTACAAGTGAGCACAGTGATGATGGCAAACACAACAACCCAAAGTGAAAGAAAAAGAAGCAACACCAAAGAACAATCGTACTGTATGGTGCAACATTTGCGCTTTTATCATCCAGAATTTAGCAAGATGATATGGAAGACATCATGCTGATCGATCATGAAGAAGAGAAAGAAACCATTGAGAGTAAATGTGCCAAACAGACTCGCCACCAGTTCTCTTTGTGAGGATATGATGAAAACACTGAGCAAGTTCAAGAACTATGACAATTTCTTTGACCTCATATAATCATGCAAAGAATATTTTGTGCATCTGAAATATGTGAATATTTGTGCACCTTGGATTTTGATGTAGCCAGGTCATGCACCATGTCCACCATACTCTCCCAGGAATCAGGATAGGAATACTTACCTCATCTCATCTTTCCTTTTTTGTTTAGAACCTTGCTTGGAATAGGATGATCCATATCATGCATGATCATGTTGCTTGGAGCATTGATGTTGTTTGAATGTGTCATGTATTATAAAACAGTTCTTAGTGTACCAAATTTCAGAGACCACTTTAAATAGAGGTTTTAAAGGTACCTGTAAAAAAATTTTCGCCTTCGGCGGGACCAGGGGGCTCCGCCCCCAGACCCCCGGTTTGGCTCGCCTATGGCGAGCCGGCCATATCGTACCACATCGTACCTCACCCCCAACCCTAGGACACCGAGCTCCGACAGTCTGCCCATCTATGTGTACAGTGACAGTGTGGGACAATGTGTTATGCATGGCCTATTCACATCGATGAAGAGACGTGCGGTGGGCGTACGCTTGACCAATTCAGTTCATGACTTGACTCACAACGCCTGACGTACGCCGAGCACACTTTCTTCCAATGTGAATAGCCAACACAAGAACTGTCAGTCAACTTCGCGTACGTACGTGCAATGTGTGCAGAAATGTTGTCCATTTCCAGGCAAATCTGGATCAATCGGTTGCTTCTTCGCCAATTTCTCCGGTTTCAAATCCTCCACCACTTCGTCCAAGTCCTTGCCTTTCCTTTTCCTTGTTTTGGCCGACTGGCAGTGCTTTTTCGGCATGCTAAAAAATAGTTATCAATTCTTGCTACCGTAAATCACAGGCAAGCTGGTGGAAGAAAACTCGTGCAGAATTTGCATGCTGAAAGAAAAAATTATAAATTCTTGCTACAAAATCACAAGCAGGTATAGTGAAAAAACTTGAGCAGAATTACTTATCGTCAAAATATAATACGAGTTGCTGACAATGGCACACGTCATCATCAATAAAACGCCCTATCCAGAGAGAAAGATTTATCAAGTGTGCGCACAAGAAAAACGTAAGGCACCATCCATTTCATATGAACATAAACCCAACAGAAACACAATTTTGTATACCGTATCACAGCACAGTGTACAGCAACATAATTCATCATAACCTGGAATAAAAAGCCAAACGTAGATTTTTCGAAGAACAAAAAAATATCACCGAAGAGGAACGACCCCCAGCCCAGAAAATGGTAGAGATGGGCCGAGACTCTCGGTCTCGGTCTCGGAAATCTCGGTCATTTTTGGCGATCTCGGTCTCCGTCTCGGTCTCGACTTTAGAATTTTCAAATTCTCGGTCCCGGTCTCGGTCTCGCAACTTTTAGGGCCTATTTTAGGCGAGACCGAGACTAGATTGAAATCTTGATTTCACAAGCAATTTCATGCATTTTCGTTGAGATTTCAGCTGCCTATCATGAAAAAATTTCTCCTGCGGAGCGATTTTACCCATGTAATGTAGCAAATAGAAGTCAACCACCTATTCACCACTGTTTTTGCCATTATTATTTTTATCGAAAACGACCATCGGAAAAACTGAAAACGAAATGCCATAAGTTTGTTATACCAATACTTAGTCTCGGTCTCGATCTCGGTCTCGGTCTCGGCAAAATTTCCTAATCTCGGTCTCGGTCTCGGAAAAAATGCCAAGTCTCGGTCTCGGTCTCGTTTTCAGCAACAATCCAGTCTCGGCCCATCTCTAGAAAATGGTAGTAAAAAATTGCGAATGATTGTCATTGCACAAGGAACATTCGCACATCCAAAAAAGACATAAACGCAGGAGTATTGAAAAAGTACCTAAACATGGCTCGACTCACATCCGTTTGCTCTATTCTTGACACCTCTTGTTTTTCATCACATCTGATGTGTAACGTGCCGCGTTCCGTGAGGTGCTAGCTGGGCCTCGAAAAGGAGGGGAGGGGGAAAAAATTGGACCGCACGGCGGGAATCGAACCCGCTACCCTCGGTCACAGCTGTGAAATTATTATAGGTACACGACCACGTGCCGGTCCTAGGACAGATGGCTAATCTCGCCTTACATACGTACACCTACTAGTACTACTGTAGTTTACGTACACTACTGGCCTCGGACGCTATATTGTCATGCGTAGTAAAAGCAGTAGTTCTAGGTATGTAAGGCGGGTTTAGCCAATCAGTCCCCGAACCGGTGCCTGGTGGCGTGCCTAAGTCCACAGCTGTGTCCGAGGGTAGCGAGTTCGATTCCCGTTCGGTCCTATTTCTCTCCCCCTTTTCGGGGCCCGGCTATTGCCATACGTACGCCACGCAGCACGTTACACATCTCACGCGCTACCATTTTCTTCTGCATTAGCATTAGCACTAGTAGCAGCCGTTTCCTTCTGTTTCTTGTCCTGCGCTTCCCATGCTTTTTCAAGCTTCTTCCTCTGCTTTTTGCTCAGCTCTTCGCCCTTGTCGTCATGCGTCGGAATGCCCCGATCGTCGAATCGGCCGTATTTGGGGTCGGATCGGAACATCTCCGATGCGGGAATGCGCTTTGCCGCCTCCTTCGCTTCTTTCTCAGCCTGAAGAAAACCAGCAAAGAAGTTCCAGCTTTCGAATGAGAAGCCGGGGGTAATCTGGGCAAAATCCGACCATCTACAAATCGGGAAATAATGGCGTCACGTATACGTAACGTAGTTTAGGTCGCAATGTTCCTAAAAAAAAGCCAAGTCTGTACAAAACCATAACCCCAATCCAATTTACACCCCACCCCTTCCTCTTCGAAAAAGACTCCGGAATTGTTCTCAAATAACTTCCTGTCACCGCAGGAATTGTCCATCTACCCCAAAATACCCACAGAATTTCCCCCCAGCTACCCCAAAAATACCCTTTGCTACCCCTGAATTACCCCAGCTACCCCAAAAATACCTTTTGCTACCCCTGAATTACCCCAGCTACCCCAAAAATACCCCCTGAAATATGTACCTTTTTCTTCTCCCTTTCCACCCGCCTCTCCTCCTCCAACTTTTTCTTCTGTTCCACCTCTGCCATTAGCTCTTCGGGGTTCACCAGTTTCACCACCGTGTGCCCGATCTTATCCTCCAAGCGTACGCCCAGCGGCGGCAAGTGTTCATCGCGCAGTTTGTCGCATTCCTCCAAAATCGCGGGCACCTTGTGAGCGATCGCGATCTGACGAACACGCTCGCGAAACGACACCATCTCTTGCAGGTAGGGCATCAGCAGTGCTTCCTTGCTGCTCGCGCCCTCTTCCTGAAGATAAAAGGATAGGGTAGGGTACTGTGGAGTAAACCCGGACATCTAGCATATCTCAGCAGCCATACGACCGATTGAGACAAGTATTCTACCAATCGATTCCTTGAGCACTCCTCTTTCAAATGAGCTACCATGTTTATCATTTGCTGAAGCGGCAAGTACAGAAAAGCATAGGTTTCCGGGTTTACCCCACAGTACCCTACTAAAGTAAGACCAGAGTTCTTGGGACCCACGTATTATTTATCTCGAGAACTACGCGACGTAGAGCAAAGCGGTCAAAACTCCACGGATAACTTTAGCTCGCCTCTCCAATAAAAAAAACCGCTTGATTCTATCTGCTCTCAGTGTCGAGATCTCGCCGATTTCCTTCAGCACTGAAATCGTGTCACCATTTGGCAGACGCTAAACCACGCAAACCACGACACCCCACGACCCTGTACGCCCGATGCCCATTTTTATTGTTTTCATCATGTATGCATATTTCTACCACTTTTGCTTTTTCGGGCCTTTGCGAGGTTTAGAATTGCCCAATGGTCCACGCCCAATTTGCCGATTTTAGTACTGAAGGAAATCGGCGAGATCTCGACACTGAGAGCAGATAGAATCAAACGGTTTTTTTATTGGAGAGGCGAGCTAAAGTTATCCGTGGAATTTTGACCGCTTTGCTCTACGTCGCGTAGTTCTCGAGATAAATAATACGTGGGTCCCAAGAACTCTGGTTTTACTTCAGGGATAATCCCGGCCATGGGACAATTCGACCACCTATCCACCATATGCAGTAAGGGAATTGGGTTGGTCGATGCTGACCCCGCGGCATTTAGTGAAAGTTTGGATCGGTGTCTGCGCGGTTTTGACGCCATTTTGTTGTCAATTCCTCCTTTCACTGGCTCCTTTTCAGCTCCCAGATGATTGAACAAGGTCGACGACCGCGCAGACACCGACCCAAACTTTCACCAAATGCCGCGGGGTCAGCATCGACCAACCCAATTCCCTTACTGCATATGGTGGATATGTAAGTAACAGGGCTGCATTATCTCAACCAATGGACCGAGTGAGGCAAATGATTCATCAATCCGGTCCTTGAACTCTCCTCTTTCAAATGAGCTATCGGTTTATCACTTGCTGAAACAGCAAGTTCACAGGCGCTTGCTTTAGGCGGCCGGGTTTATCCCAAAGTACACTCCATACGTAGTAGGTAGTAGGTGCAGCTCAATTGTCGTGCATACGTACTTGAGTACGCAGACCACTTGCGCTGCGTACACTCATACAGCGTATGCACAGAACAGATATGGGAGATACATCACATACATACGTGATACATCTACTGATAAAAGAGTTTGCTTTTGCGTGAAATTTACTGCGCTCCATCCCAATCAAGGTGAACCACCGTTATACAGGCGGTTGGGATGAATGTTCCGAGAATCCACGCAACAATATTTAGTACATATGTACGTAGACGTACATACGTTTGCAAATAACAAACAAAATTAACGCATACCGCAACCTTGCGTCGATGTTGGCAGCAAGTCATTCAGCTGTTGTTGGTTTGTTGTTCGTTTGTTGTCCGTTCGTCAACAAACCAACAACAAAACCGACAACACCCAACACCCATATGTAAACGGACAATCATTTGTTTCCAACAATGACGCCAGGTCGCGGATGTGTTAGGCAGCGCGTGTGAAAGCACGGCCATGGGATAAACCGACCATTCTTTCTAAGTGGGTGGCCGGGTTTATCTCATAATACCCTATTCTGTGAAGTGGGCCTGTGTATTTACGAAAAAGGTGCGGTGGGTCCCCCGACCCAAACTACCCCGCAATACCCCAAATACTGCAAATTACCCCTCAATACCCCAAATTACCCCGCAATACCCCACATTACCTTCTCTTCTCCCCAGCCAATGTCCAGCCAATCACCGCCCAGTCCCAGGACTCTCAGTATCCTCGTGATGTAGGCAGCCACATTTCTCAGCAGCATCACATTCGGTGTTTCTTTAGCAGCCTCCTTCTTCGCCACGTACGCGTTGCTTTTCGTCACCATTTCCCTCAGGGCATCCGTCACGCCGCGCGTATCCACGGAATCGCACAAGGCATCGTGTATCACAGTCTGCAAAAAACGAAAGTAGGGTACTATGGGGTAAACACGGCCACCAAGTTTCAGGGCTGCATACCTATCTCAGCAACCAATGGACCGATTGAGCCAAATATGATATCAATCGATTCCTTGAACTTATCCTCTTTCAAATGAGCTACTTGGTACATCATTTGCTGAAACAGCAAGTTCAGACGAGCTTATGTGGACGGGTTTACCCCACCATGGTCGGGTTTATCCCACAGTACCCTACAGTAGTAGGATAGCGAGGGGCAAGACCACCCATGGGACAAATCCGCCCACCCTAGGAACATACACTTTTTCCTGTGCGTGTGCGTATATTTTTTGCTGCATTTTAA
>JASAMW010006919.1:0-16176 GCA_030247985.1 Epsilonema sp. ZAB3_2
CCCTGCAGCCCCAGCTCTAGTCATATTTCCGGTTCTCCCGGTGCTCCCAAAGGTCAGGGTGAACCTAAGGACAGCTGGTTGTTGGGGTTGCATTCTGCAACATGTACGGGCGTATCATACCAGATTAGGTCACGAGATCCTTATGTGCCGCATTTTGCGGCAAAGGCCTGTGGCTAGCGTTTGTGCTACAGTGCTGCAGCTCTGTGTGCTGGGTCTGGCCAGCCTTCCCTGTACTGCCACACTGGTCGTTTGGTCTACGTGGGCAAGCCTGCTGTTCCTGAGCGGTTGGATGCGCGTCGTAGTCCGTGTCCACTGTTCCCGTACCGGAAAAGTGCCTGACACTGCTGCTGCTGTGAGTCCCAGGGCCCGGCGGCTGCGCTCTCGCCTCTGCAGTTTGCAGGGGCCAGGCGGCGGCTGAGGAGAGCAACTCCGCCACCAAAACTTCAACCGGTTGACCCTCCGGCTGCAGGGCCAGGCTGCAGCGGCTGGGGCTGGGGCCAGCTGCTGCTTCAGAGGCCCATATCAGCTGGTGGAGGGGCTCAGCTCACTCCGGATGTGGTGCTCAGCAGCTGCAGCTCTTGAGGGGCCTGAGGCTGCAGCTGTACGAACTGGACTTGTGCTGGTTGGGATTGAGTGCGGTTGCTGCACAAACTGCGGTTGATGGAATTGAAATTGACGAGCCTCGTGCTGCAGCTGGGGTTGTTGGGGAATTCACCTGCAGCTCCAGCGTTCTTCTCTGGTCGTTGTTCTTTGCTGCAGTCATGCCGCGGCCGTTTTGAAAGCGCCAGCCACGGTGCTGTAGGATGCAGCTGGAATGGCGACGGAGAGCGGAGGAGCTTGCGCTTTCGGTCCTTCAGCTGCAGAACTACCTGCGGCGCGATAAGTGGAGGACCGAATGAGGCTGGCAGCAACTGCGGCGCTGTAGGCCTGGCGTTTTATGCGGTGATCCTTTTCCAGGCGCATGAAGTCATGCCAAAGATCGTTGGACAGACGCTTGAAAAGGGTTAATTTATGGATACGTATAGGTAATGTGGAGCTAGCTATAGTAGGTGGAAGTTTTGGCCCACTCACTGTATTGTATGTACGTATACAGTACTTTGACAGGTGCAGTACTTTGATTATTTTGCTTTTACGTACCTTGAACTCCGCCATCTCGGTATCTAAGTCACTCCAAATGCTTTGGATCTCATTCTTGATTACGGGAACAGCGATGAAGCACACGAGAATTGACAAGAAGCTGAGAAAAGCTGCGACCCCTGTCGCCAGACGCACTTCCATTAAAACCATGATGACTGGCAATTGTAAGGTATTAATATGTTCGTTTCTGGCAATAAAATCAAAATTGGACAAAGTGGATGTCACCGAAAACGACTATAATCACTCGCGTTAACCTCTTCTACGTACGCTCCACCCCTACGCACTTTAAAGAACCTGGTCTTATGCACGTACGCATCTTATGCCCTGCCGACAAAATTGAACATTTTCCGTGCCGGCAAGAATGTTTCGCTTAAATTGCGTGTTGAAATTGACAAAAGATGCATTGCTGTCAATGTACGTATATAATCTAGTAATGTGATGTGACCTCTTTACGTATACGTACAGTGTTGAACAATTCGGACGCGTGGACAAAAGTGGACAATGCCAATCCAAGGATTCTTACGTCACAATATTACTGTAATACACATACATACATACCTACTACTATGCGCGTCTAAAATTTGAAACAAATTTGGCCAACATATTCGATGTTGCGTAGAACTGTCAGGCCACTCTAGACTCTGGTGGAAGGACACGGGGGTGAAAATATAGGCTAACACCTTGATTCAACTCAATATTAGGAGGATAAGGAGCAGCATCAACTGGTCATCTGTACAATTATCACGTAATCGAGTGATAAAAAACTAATATTTTTGGTGGACCCGCAACAAGAAGGATGAGTTTATTATTGCAGAAAGATCTTTATCTGTCACCCGATACAGTACACGTCGCCCATATCATTTTGCGCCATAAAAAGCTGTCTAACTTTCGCAAAATAATTGTCGTGACTTGTGACGCAATATGGCGGGCGGTACCCTGAAACGTGATGAAGGATGATGCAAAACGGTTCAGAGTTTTTCCGGTTAATGCGCAACTCACACCTGACAGATGGTCGGGCTCATTGAAACAAGGGAAAATTATTAACTGTGCGAGTGTACAGTATGTAATGTACAAAAGAAGTGTAAAGGATGTCCACACATAACCCCGATAGGAAAATTATGTCATGACCACGGCAGCCTGATTATAATCTTGCAGATTCCACGCCATAATTTGTCTCCCGCTGTCCTCACGCCTAAAGGACCGGAAAAGAGGAAAGAATTTGCGCCCGACTTTGAGAAGAGGTGTCGATCGCGTTGCGTTTTGCCACTTTTACGTTCTATCGTACATATTGTACGTAACTCGGACAGTTTCAGTATCGCGACACCTTCCTTGCACGTGTAGCTGCTACTTCAGGCACCTGTGGTCTACATACTGCTCTAGTATATGTACAAGCCCTGGCATACTACCGTACCAAACCAGCCGAGACACTGAGAAACCCAAATAAAACAAATGCATCGCGGTTGATTTTGTGACGCAACAAAAAATCTAGACCACATCATAGATATTTTTTACACCGCATTTATTTATTGTAAAAGTATTATAGGCTATCTGCATCTCTGTTTGATGAAATAATAAAAGACGCGAGTACCAGTAGCCTAGAACTTCCGTCCGAAGACAGGTGTAATATTGATGGCCAAACACGCTGTAAACTGTCATCCATCTCCTCTGTCAGATAGCTTTCCATATAACCACTGCAGGTGGTAAAGTCGCAAGTTTACGTCGACGAACTAAGATTTTCATAATTTATTGATGAAAGAGACGCCGAACTAAACTGATCGAGTAGATCGCCTTGTATTGATAGGTAGGTTGAACTTAGTAAGGGATATAAATAGACCTCTACAGTACATGTACGTAACTGTACCATATCCCATTTTTATTCATGTCACATGTCGCACTGCACCGCATCAGGTTATTGTAGTATTAGTGTTTTAGTGTGCTTTTCAGCTGCAAAACGTGAAGACAGAATAAAATTTTATTACGTACATATTTCACTTCCAATCAAAACTTTGGCAGACTATAGATATAGTGCGCAAAAGACAAGTGCCAAAGAGAACAATAGAAGGACCAGCAGCCATGTAGAGCTGGGCACAACATCCTGAAAAATCCTTACGCTGGTATAGAGCTGCCCCAAATAACATATGAATATTGACAGGCTCAGTAACTGCCAAAGAACCACACGCATTCGACATAAAGCATTCTCCAAAAAAATTATCTCGTATACAGTATAGAGACAAAACAGTCGCACACTTGAAATAAACTTCAACCAAAAATACTATCGCTAATTTTTGATACGGACTGTCAGCTACATACTTATGCTACGGGTTTGACAATACCAACCACAAAATACTAAAAAGTTGCAAATTTTTTACGCTGAAAATAACTGAGAATTCAGTGATATTCTAATGTCAGGTAGGGCTGCCTTCCAAAAGTTGATTGTTCTTCGATTTCTTTTTCGAAAGGCACCCAGCAGCACAACAATCAATAGCCCAAAACGCAACAAACACGCCTAACAACGACTAAAACACACACCATTCAGCTTGAAAAAAATTCAACAGAAGAAAAATAAAAAGAAAAAGAAAAATTTTGAAGCGATTCGACCATTGTCATCACCAAAGCAACTTTTTCTATCTGACCAATGGTCCAAACAAAGTACATGCCACGCTGGGTTACAGTAAGCTGCTGTACACAGTGTCAGTTAGTAATATTTTATTTCTTAACTACTGCACAGAGTTCGGAGTTTTTGTTCTGAAAACAAACCCAACGATCTCGTACTAATTAGGTACAGTACTGTATACGCAGTAAGCACCGGCGATGGACGTACTGCAATACACCACCGACCTATGTACAGTATCTATCTACCTGTACTTTCCATACTAAACGGCACTAACCATCTAAAGTCTAACATTATCTAATCTAATACGTTATGTCAAATACTTCCAACTGTTATATCTACGTACCCATGTCACCTTAGCAAAATTACTGCTAATTGGTAAGCTTCAAATAAATATTTGGTAACTGTACCGGGATTTTAGCTTATCAGCATACCATCAAAGCGAACCACGCCCCAAAAGCACGTTATAACACATATCCGAGCTAACAAATACAAAAAATAACAGAGATTAGTCTAATAAGACTAGATTCTTTCGAGAATTTTTGCTTGGGGTCGAGACAGTGACAAAAAGTACAAAATGGAATATTTTCTGAAGCCCAAACAAAATATTCTCGAATAGAGCACTACTGGTACATACGAAAATACAATACAGTACATTCAAAGCGACAAATACATACTTAGCTACTGTAGCTGTGGTAGGTACACTTTTCAATCAATTCAATCAGACAAAGTGGAGCAATTCATCCAAATATGTGATGCAGTAAGCGCGAATGAATAACATTTTCAAAATAAATCAACTGAAGAAAAAAATGGGTGGATAAAAGTTTCTTTGCATAGCAGCTGCGTCCCCCACAAGGTACACATAAAACATTATTGAGAGAATTATTGGCTGACACAATAATTTCCTATTTTATGACTGAATCGTTTAAACAATGCCACATTCCAAGAGGTTTTTCATGTGCAAACACGCAAGAAAGAAATCACAACGCGTTTTCGTGTAAAGAAAATCCTACCGTATGCTGCCATATCAACCTTTTCTCACTGCCATTCCATGAACGTACTGCATCTGCCACGTATCATTTTCCTATCCCATATAATTATCCCGATCAAATCACATGCTTCACACCATTATGTGAAGAAAAGCGCAGTAGACAGCGAGTTTATTCTTGTACTGTGGTACAAAGCGTGAAATAAAAGTGTCATGCAGTGACTTACTTTTCGTAAGACCAATGTGAAAAAGCTGAAAGCTTTACAGTTGCTCGGTGACAGAAAATGTGCAAAAATGAAAGAATTTGAGGGACGCAGGACGTGAGCAATAAGTTCAGCATACCGAACATCATAATACATAATATAATTATATCGTTACAAAGCAGGAAAAACTGTATATTTTTCCAAAAAATAAAATCTCAGGAACTCAAACACCGCGACCGAAACCATTACAAGCGCCAATCCAGCAAGCAAAGAGCCCACCAGCTTGCAAAAATTCTTCGCTTTTCGCTCCTGAGATCAGAAAAACAAAAAGCATTCCTAATACACACACTAAACACAATGGTACTGTACCCTTCCTAAACCCTAGCAGGCAGGCACACTACGACACATGGCGTAACATATCGCAGGTTGTAAAATACCTAGATAAGTATATTTGGATTGGACAAGGTTCGGAAACACAAAACAGAGATTGCACACACACACACACCACACGTACAGTACGTACACAGTCGTAGGTACTGTATCAATGCCATCCTTTAGCTTCAGCAGCGGGTTTCTTAAAGGTGGCGTCATGTACAGGCATATCCATGAGTCTGTATTCCTATGTGAAAATGGTGCACTGAGCTGACGAAGACAAAGATGCATAATATGCAGCAGCAGCAGCAGCAGCAAAGTATGGTGTATGGACGGGGGCGGTTGAAAACTGAAGATAACGAAAACAAAGTATACGCAAAGAAGGCGAGGAGGCGGGAGCAGAAGGTTGTTAACCGTTGGCTGAAGTCAAAGGTCCTTCCCCTCGCGCCGTCCATTCCACTTTTTAGAAGCCGCGAATGACGCAGTAGCTCTCCAAGGCGGTCATCATGACGTAGAATAGCCAGAGGAAGGCCATGAAGCCACTGGTGGCGATGCGCGAGGGCATCGGGCCGCCCAGCTCGCCGCCGCACCATTTCCCGCGCCGGGCGATCAGGAGGATGATGCAGAAGAAGGCCTCGACGCTGAAGACGGTGACGCTGAAGCCGAGGGTGCCCGGCTCCACGTGGAACTGGTCCCCGCGCGCCACGTGGTAGATGGCGGCCATGGTCCAGGCGATGCCGATGCCGAGAAAGACGTTCACGCCGTTGCTGCCCGTCACGTTGCCGATGCTGGCGTCCGCGTACTTGTCCTGCACCGCCGACACTTTGCTCGCGAACGTGTCTGCAAGCAAGCTCTGACCTGATGAATAGGGCGGAGGGTTAAAGGATAGTACATACATACTACGTACTTGCTGCGAACAATGTAGAGTAGGCCTACTAGAATGCTCCAGTTTTGAACTGCTATAGTGACATACAGTACGTACTGGTGTACGTATTGTACACAGTCTAGTATATACTACGAATGTACTTGCTGCGAACAATGTAGAGTAGGCCTAGAATGCTCCAGTTTTGAACTGTTATAGTGACATACAGTACGTACCGGTGTACGTATTGTACACAGTCTAATGCAAAACTACCTAGCATGGGCTTTGTTTAGGAATAGGTTTCGCTGCGCTGACGACAGCAAAGATTTTATAAAACGGGTATCATGTCCTCTGTCATATAGATGCTGATTTTACAATACGGGGATCATGTCCATGTCTACATGGTACCTACAACAGTTCTTCTTCTTGTAATACCTGGTACACTTGTCCCTAAGGCGACGAAGCTGATGGCTGTGACTGCATCTTTGAGGCCGATGGTGCAACCGAAGTGATTGGCCAGATCGCCGACCAAGGCCGTTTGCATGCCCACGCCCAGAATGGACACTACGAAGCATGCCCAGCCACCCCAATAATCTGGAAAGAAAACCGCTTTCATTGTTTTTTTCGGTGGTTTTCTTTCCGATGCGTGGTTAAAGAGGAGGTTGCATAAAAAATAAAAGTTCGCTACACTACGCGCGGAAGGTTTATTGAAGCTGCATAGTTCACGGATTTATGCTGTAGAAGGACTGGTCTATGTTTATGTACTATTCACCATATGCAATAAGAGCCGTGCTTGGTCGCAAGGTGACCCCTCTGAACTGTAACCTTGGATTTTCAGTGCAACTTTTGATCGGTAGTCGACGCGAAGGTCGGCGCGGAAAGAAACAAACGAGCAAGCAAGACGACCGCGCCGACCTTCGCGTCGACTACCGATCAAAAGTTGCACTGAAAATCCAGGATGATAATTCAGAGGGGTCGCGTCGCGACCCAGTACTGGCTCTTATTGCATATGGTGAATACTCAATTTTGAACATACAGATACAACACAACGTATGTACCTATACATACCGTTTGTATACATACCTGTGGGGGGAATGAAAGCACAAATGAGTTTCCAAGGCACACAGATGAAGTGCATAATGTAGTCGCTCCAGGAAGGCGAGGCTCCTCCGCCCTCCTCTTCTTCTCCTTCTCCCTCTTCGCCTTCCTCCTTCTCCCCACCCTCACCTTCCTCCTCCTCATCACCACCTTCGTCATCACCTGAGAGCAACAAAAAGCGTACTCAGGCTTCAGCCTTACTACTGTATGTACTACGGTAGGTACTTCATTTTCAATTTATATATTTTGTATTAAAAATTGTAGACTAGTACTTAATTTTAGTTACAAAAAAATATAAACTACCCACCTGCACTAACGGTCAAGGCTTCTTTGAATTGTTCTATCCACGACGAAGAACCTACGACGAGCGCCGTGTTCGTTGTCTTCAGCATCTTGTCCACGATACCCTGAAAATATCCATCAACGCCATGTCAAGGCATACTCAGTCACCTCAACTATTAGTTTGGAATTTGACAAGAAAACGGTCGTCTGCACTCTGCGTCTGCGCACACCTTGAACTCTTTGCTCTCTTTGATCCTAACCGAACACCGCGTAATCTCTCCGAGTCTGGGCTTTCCCAAGTCCGCTATCCTGTCATCTTCGTTCAAATCCTTGCCTTCCGATTCGTCCCCTCCGCTTTCTATCGACTTCTGCTCCGTTTCTGCTGAAATATTACCAGAATATTTTGCCGGATGGGCTTGTTGATTTGTTGTTGACTCTTATGTACGTACTACAGTATTAATGTACAATGCAAGGGTCTTTTTTGGTCCTATATAGCACAGAGTTGTAGTCATGGCAAACCTCCTGACTAAAACGCTACGTTATTGCTTCAGAGCGTTCAAACCCAAGGCCAGTGTTGCCAGCATAATTCAGTGCCAAGCAATCGTGTTCTGGGTTGGTAGTGACAGGAACGTTTGCGGCAAGTGTTTATTTAGTACTTTGAGTTATTTATTACTTTTAATTATTCACTACTTGTGCGCTATATGTATAACACATGCAGGGCAGCCTAATCTTCATGCAAAAAACTGGTGCATGCCTTTACCTTCTAATACTCTTAATGGATGCATACGCGATTGTTATTATATGACATCGAAGCTATGCACACACGTCATATTGTCGTACGGTAGATTTTTTGAAAGGTTAAAATAAACCAACCTTTTTTGATCCGGCTCCAAGGTGTACGACGTTTGTCTGGAGAACCGTCATCTAAAAGAGGAAATGGGAACACGCACGCACCACACACGCACACATCATGCATGGCAGCCATTTCCACACATTTCTCATGCAAACAGATATCACGTGTACATACAAAATAAGTATGACATACATAAATACCGTAGTTAGTTAATGCTAAATTAGTGCAGTGCAGAATGCAACAAAAACACAGCAAATAGGTAGGTGGCTTGTGAACGTTATGCTTGCATGCTGCTTTGGAAATGCAAAGGGTGGCGGTGCTAGCTTTTGCAATACAAGCAAAATTAGTAATACTAGTCGGAACAAGTTAAAGTTACTATACATGTACAATGTATACGAACTGCTCATAGGCCTACGTACGTAAGTATATGCATGTAAAATAAGTTTTGTTGCATCGGTTTTTTCAGAGCATTCAGTTGTTTCAGGCAATATTCGTTTAACTGTGAACTTCAATAAAATAAAATTAGAAGAGGCCGACAAGTTGACGTTAGGACAAGATGACTCTGGACGAATAAACGTTAGGACAAGGACCCTGGACGAACAAAAGCGACCATCTCAACAAGGAGGACAAAGAAACTAAACAAAACACTCGCAGGAAAACAGATAAAATTAGTCTGTCACTTCCATAGAGTCCCATTCAACAAAAGCAAACCGGTTCCCAAAATTATGGTTAATTAAAATAAAAAAGTTTAAGCAAAGCAGTAAGATTAGGAGAGAGCATATTCAGATTAAGTTTTGAGAAAAGAAACAGAAAGCAGAAGTGGTGATGTTTTGCTGCAAAAACTGTAAACGCAGCGTTTTTTGCGAACCTTGAACTCCGGCCTTCGTTTTCTTCTTCTCCTGTCGTCTTAGGTAGCGCTCAATCACCTTGTTCTGATCTGCAGAGCAACAAAATCATATCGTAATCAAATATAATCAATGATTCAATCAATAAATTGAAAGTATTGAATAAACAATATGCAACCTAGTAGCAATATAAAAATTATCAAATACTTTTAGGGACGCCTTGGCAGCAAGGAGTGGGGACACTCCAGGTCCAGAAAATAAGTAGGTAGTATGATAATAAATAATGTGTATGATAATGATTATAAATACAAAATCACTCTCAACTCACAACGAGCAGCTGCAGAAAGGTACAAAAATGTATCACAAAGAAATCAATGGCAATGCTAAAGATATGAATATTAAATATAATGAAGAAAGAGGCAAGAAAGAAACGCAAGCAGCGTTCCAAAATTAAAATTTTTCAGTCGCCTCGTTGAATCATTTTAACCTCGGCCAAAAATGGATCATGAGAAAGCACAGGTAAATTTTGCGGGTTTACGTAGTAACTTTATGAGAAGTTATATACTGTATGTTCGCTGTGCACTGTTGCACAACAAACGAGTTGCAACAAATCTACAACACAATAAGCGCAAAAATGCAGCCGTCCTAGCAGTGCTGTGCCATGCTGGGAGCTAGAGGAGTGGAATATCCCAAAAGCGTTTCATCCGTGTTTCGTGTTTCACTCATGACTCTTTTGGGGGAAGATACGGTAAAGAAAGTGTACATACGTAGAGGTAGACCTATCTAAATCTAATATTTATGCAACAAACAACACTAAAAAGAAGAAGGCAGAAAATATGGCCTACTACTGCACATTTCATGGCTACAGTAACATTAACGAGAATTCTTGACGTATTGACGGCACAATGGTAAGGTATGTACGTATCGTACGTACGTACATATATGTAGGTGTAGAACGGAACGGTAGAACAGCTGCTTAGTTTTTGAAAGCCTTACCTGAAAGTTTTTTGGCCCAAATTGGTTCCTCTAATTCCACATAGAATACTTCGTTTTTCTCATACTCTTCGTCATCCACCACACCGATCTCGATAAATTTCCTGAAATACAGTACGAGAACTTAGCGATAAATCAAGAGTATACGTACACATAACCATATGTCGTTCATTGCATTGCTGATGACTGAGGCTTAGGCTTTTGTCTAAACGAAGTACTAGTCACACGCAATCTCAATTTTTGTTGTAAAATGCGAGATGACTCATTTTAAAGTCACTATAACGGTAAGCAATTTTCTATGCTTCCGTCATTTCTTAATTCCTCCCTCTGCTTCCTAAACCCACGAATCCGGAGAAGCTTATTTTCTGAAGACATAATAGAAAATGCGCGAAAAAAAGAGAAACAGTGTGGAGTTTATTGCTTTTCCCCTTATCACACTATAAAGATGCACTTTTCTTCTAGCCGGCGAGTGTTTCTCTATTTCTCAGCGGTCTATTTGCGGATCCCATTGGGTGCTATCGATTGCCCTGGAAAAATTCCCTCCAAGAAAGTGCCAGCTATTCATGTCTTTACTGCCAAACTACGTATGTACAGCATTGTGTGTGGGCTCTATTCTGTGAAAGTCCATGAGTGCTTTTTTGTGTGTAAGCAGTCGCAGTGCATGATAAATCAAGTTGCTGTGTGACTGGTAGGCCCCATAATTTTTATCAGAATCTCGACGACGCCAAAATAGAGCAGAAAACTGCGCATTATCACGTTATCAGTAGACGTACAGTAAGTATAAAAGCGTCTGGGCGTGGTTGACTGACTGACACACCCACTTTCCTAAGCAGAATCTGACTTGTCATCGAGACATGTTTCCGACGGCAAAAAATACAGACCCGTTACTGAAAGACAGAGCGAAACTGCATCCATTATCCCCCCCCCCCCCCCTTCCCACTTTATTGTGCTCCATATCAAAAGTACAGTATGCACACTTTTTGGTTCCCTAATCTGAATTATATATTTTTGGTTCTACAAACATTTCGACCATGTGCTTTTCTTTCTCTTGGCGCATATGCATGCAATTAAACCACATCACGTCTGTGAGTGTACGCAGCAACCTGCTAATTTGCATAATTTTGGTCACATCGGTTGGCGTTCGACAAAAAGACTACCGGAACCAAAATACGCCGCCATTTTTATTTATCTGCAGTCTGCACGCATAATCCCACGTATGAAAGTGTCGATGATCACCCAGGAACCAATAATACCGTATTTTTGGGTGTATATCCTCCTGAGTATATCCCCCCAGTGTTAAACCCCCATTGGTACACATAAATTTTGTCCTATGTATGTATATCCCCCCTGGTGTATAACCCCCCATGTACTGGAAGGTACCTAACCTACCTACTGTATGTAAGCTGGTCATAAGCTAGCTATAGCTACTCCTACACCAAGCTACTCTGCCTATAAGCTTAGCTGAGCATGCCTAGTACTAGAATAACCCTGTTTTGACCGCGATTATGCCCTAAAACACATACTTTTGACCTCAAAAACATGCCTCTACACACCTCTCACAAAACATAAATTTTGTCCCATGTATATCCCCCCAGTGTATATCCCCCCCAGTGTATAACCCCCATCAGACCTCTCGATTTTTGTATAGCCCCGGGGCTATACACCCAAAAGTACGGTATTCCTGTTGAAAACTTATCGTTTCCTTCCTTCGGTCGCTGCATACAATATGATTGTCATGGAACCGGTTGCAACTTTTCCGCGCGTCATTGCTTCGAGGGTGTGGGCTAGAAATCTGCAAGCTCTACGCCACACGCGCCGGCAGTAATAAATAGACCGGCGCGGATGCAAAAATAGGTGCAGAAGTACCTGGCAGACTGCTTTACGAACGTACGCAACGTCGTACCCTATGTTCTACCAAAAAGCACTACGTACTGCAGAAGGTAGGTAGGGTAGCATGGGAAAAAGTCGGACAGGTGGTAAAAGCTTTTCTCCAAGCCTGCTGTGTGTACGCTACTGTGTATGTACATTGCTTGTGATTAAACCAGATGATTGTGACCAATGCACAGCAACTACTTTAGCTTGGCGTCCGATTGTCCGACATCCGCCTATCAAAAGTGCGTTGCATTACTATTGCCATTGCTAGTACAGTAATGCGTGAAGATCCTAGAAGCATACAGCCGCACATGCGTTGAAGAAATATCTTTGCGCCCAGAAAAATCGGGCGGCCAGAAGCGCCTATAAGACTTGTGCTGAAAAGGTGTACGGTATTGTTTTGGTGTGCCATCTCCATTTTACGCCCCAACACTTTTCTTGCTATCCCTGGGACCATCCTGTCCCGACTTTAACCCAGAGTAACCATTCTTCTGCGTCGTGTACATACATACAGTAAGTACGTAGGCCTACGTGGTGCTTCTCGAAAGTTGCTCCTCCCTCAGCTTCTACTGTCGCTGCTTCCACCCTTTGCGACAAAAATCATATGAGATTTTCCACGGCATTGGGCCTGCTCTAATTCATTCCATACTGACTGATGTGGTACGCAATGTATGTACGTACGTGGTGTACATATGTATGTATGTGCAGAGTGAATGTTAGCTGAAACTTATAGTGCCGCATGTCGTTGCAATTGCCTAAAGTAAACCTCTTCGAGTATCAGTTTCCCGGCGCAAAAGCAAAGCCAGTGCAAGCTAAGCATTCTAATTCTAAGCCCTGTCAAAAGCACTACCTACGTACCTGCATACACACATGCGGAATATGCAAGTAGCGCAAGGATTTGTCAATTTCTCGCGAAAGAGGCCAGGCAGTTTGCTTCAGAGTTGGGCGCCCATCAACTTCAACTGTACAATGCACGTGGCGGCAGTGGCGAAGTTTCTGTTTCTTCGACTACGTATGTACGTACCTAGCTGTTCCTCCTTATGCTTTCGCTTTCTCTCTTTCTGGAAGAACAGGCACTCTGCCACCGTTTTTCTTTGCAACTCGAGAAAATGCAGTAATGCCACGGCACGTAATATACCTACGTACATACTACTTGTACTAGCTGACGAGAAGTGAGCTGTGCATCTATCTACATACGTAACCTACATACTGTACATACATACAGTACACACATAGGAACAGTACGTACTAATACATACATAGTACTATAAAAGGTACGTACTTGCTGCGTAGGCCTCTATCACAGTCGTTGTGTATCAACATACTTCACTCAACAAGACAGTGCCGTTTATACTACAATGTACCAGGCAATGATTCAAGGCTCGTAAAACAAGCAAAAAAGCAACGATGCAAAGTACGTACATACAACGAGGAGCGGCACCTCTTTTCTCACATCGCGCGCTTTGCAACTTTCAATGAGTGACGGAAAAGGGGCGCGGAAACAAGAGATATTGCACACTTGAAACGCGCTGCAAAAACAATAGAAGTTACTTCTCCACACTCCTATTTATTCGTAAAACTTGCTTGCAATACCGTATTTACCTGTGCATAGCCCCCCCCTATGCATAGCCCCCCCCCCCTATGCATAGCCCCATATTGGCAAAACATAAAAAATGCCCTATGCATAGCCCCCCCCTATGCATAGCCCCATATGTACTGTACAGTACCTGAACCTACCTACATAAGCTGGTCATAAGCTACCCATAGCCACTCCCACACCAAGCTAAGGTGCCAATAAGCCTGCTTGGGGGTGTATTGTGCTAGAATAACCCTGTTTTGACCTCAATTATGCCCTAAAACACGTGCTTTTGACCTAAAAAATATGCCTCTGCGCACCTCTCAAAAACATAAAAAATGCCCTATGCATATCCCCCCCCTATGCATAGCCCCCCCCTATGCATAGCCCCATATAGGACCTCTCAATTTTTGCATAGCCCCATGGGGCTATGCATAGGTAAATACGGTATACTGTATTAGTTGCCTCTGTTGCAGAGCACTGTGTACTGTATGGCTGTACGTATGTACTGTACAGGTGTGAGGGTGTAGGCGATGGGATGAGTTCGAGTCCCACTCCCCACCGCAGTGTTTCAAGTTTTCTTTCTGGCTCAAGATTGCATAGCAAAAGGGTGACGATGTGTCAAATATCTACAGCGACATTTTCCGGCAGTGACCTAGCAAAATGTGCAATCTCCGCTCGAAGCTGTTCACAATACTGCTTAAGACTATGTAGCTCAGTTGCTACGTACGTACGTACATACGTCGGCATGCAACCCATTATCTTTGCTTGCTCGCGTACATACGTTACGCTAATGCAACAAAAGCCGGTATGCTGATTGCGTTTTTATCTCTCCCCTCGAAATAGCTGCCATGTTTTATTGCTACAAACCGTAACGTCGAAATCGAACGATCGCTGATAGTAAGGAAAGGATATACGCTGTCTGTGCCTATGTACGTAATCCAATTCCACTACGGTGCTTTATGGCATGCCGCTATTTTAGCATCACATTGTACAGTAGGTACAGTACACATCGCAGTGCCATCATGTCATGTGTCAGAATCTCGCCCTGTTACGAGTTACACAAACACACCGCCTACTATAGCGAAATGAAGGACGGCCACCGACAAAATCAGACAGGGAGATGTGCTTTTCTGCTTTTCTCCATTCGTTACCCTGTAAAGCTTGTGGGGCTCGCATCGTACACCCTATACCGTGTAGGGTATGTGTACGTGCAGTAGTGATGACAGTGTTGTCCCCGAAACTCTCGTCGCGGTATTACGTCCGCGAAGCCATAGCTGCAGTTATATTTTATATATTTTATTGTGTGAGTATAATTTTTCGTGGTTTTTAGATTGTTCAAAAATGATCGAAAAGTGCAAAAACTTAGAACAAAAATATAACTGCAGCTATGGCTTCGCGGACGTAATACCGCGACGAGAGTTTCGGGGGTATTGCATGTTCGTGCGTGCAGTTTATGTACAATGTGCACTGCACATACAGGGGATGGAGCTAACCAAAATGATGCTTCATATCAACCATTCAGCACACGTCCCATAAATCGTGCGCAATTTTCTTGGCGCAACAAATATTTTTGGTTTCTCCAAGTTTTTTTTATACCCATCTATGCCCCAGGATATGCTACGTATGTTATGTACTTCACACGCTGATCCAAGTCCAACGCTACAAACCACTGACTGATTGAAGAAAGAACGGCTCCCAAGCTTCCTGTACAAAATTCTGCCGATCTAATATATCAGAATCGGTTTGCCCGGCAACCCCAACTCCCTCAGCTGCCAATTAACCGAAAATGCCAAAAGCGCCAGCTAACCAACCATAGCCCAAATGCCTGCCTTGCCTGCAATTCATCGTGTGCTTCCTATGCGTACATACGATACAGTGGCTTGGCTTCAACTTAGTAGCAATACATAGACAGGAACATCAGAGAACAACAGGCCCCATGTCAGCTAAAGGAAGAAGCTATAGCAATTGGGAAGGCTTCGCTGCTTTTAACGCACAGAAGTCGCGATGGCAAAAGACAAATGAAGGATCATCAGGTGTGAGCCTAGGCGTTTGCATCGGAAGAGAAGATGATGAAAAAGCCGAGCAGAAAAATAAATTTCAGGCCCCTTAGTACGTAAAGTAGGCACAGTCGAATAGGTTCATCTGTTTCGAATTGCTATAAAGGCAACTGGTAGGCTTTCTACATGTAGCTGCTAGGCAGGCACATTCGTTAGGCGTGTCTCAAAGGACATGTGTAGAAAGAAATTTCTCCCTGCGGTGCAATCAAGAGGCTGCTTGATGATAGCAAAAACAACAGAGTCGAATCAGTTTTTCTCTAGGGTTTCGCAGTAACGGCTCCACCCCTTTTCACTGCGCTAAACGAGCAAAAAACCAACCTGCAACCTATGACAAGATAATGATTTGTAGGCGCATACCCTTATTGCCACTCAGCTGCAGCATTGAGGATGTCGTTCAAGACAAAAATCGGCGGTAGGCTAACGT
>JASAMW010006922.1:0-14557 GCA_030247985.1 Epsilonema sp. ZAB3_2
AGTGTTCCCCTTTGATCTTGGCTTTGCGCCAAAAGCTATACCTTACCTTCTGCTGGACCGCCGCAGTTTGTACGGGTGCATAGACAGCGTCCGTTTATTTTTCGGTGTGTCTATGCGGAGGGGGATGTAGGTATTTATTTTCTCAGGATTTCATGGTATGTACAGGGTTTTTTTCTCCTATACGGTCTTGATTGCCAAATTTCAACAGGTTACCCTGCACCGATTTCGCTCAAATTTAGCCGACATATTTCCGAGCGTTTGCTATTTACTTGGTAATTTCGAGTTAAAATGTTGCACTGGTAGTGCGAACTATCCTCTTTTTTCAAAATTTCAATTTCGACCTCTTTCTACCCACTTTTTTTACTGCCAAATGATTGAAAGGCTCTTTTTGGGGCCTAACGCTCTTTTTGGAGCCAAACGGCTCTTTGTTTCAACAACAGTATGGAACCTACATAAGCCCTACCCTAAGCCCTAAGCCCTACACAGGCAAAAAACATTGACAGTGTTGATGGCATTGCTTCGAGATTGTCTCATTTCTCATCCGTGCTGCTCATGCCTCATCAGCACTGCATAATCACCAGATTTGATGACTCCCGAATTCCTTCTGGGGGTGGAGAGAAGAAGAAGGTCTACTACAAAGACAATCCAAAGCCGGTTTACCTTTCGAAAAAAACTGCAGTACGTAGTGCCACTAGCCGTGTTTTCCAATATTGTGATGGAAGAATTGTAAGAGTAGTAGTCAAAAATTACGGTGAAAATGTTGAAAACTTTTGATTTTATGTTCTCTCATAACTCGAAATTTTTAACTCGAAATAACTAGCATAACTCGAAATTTTTACCAGGCACTATATGACAAACGCTCAAAAATATTTTGGCAAAATGTGAGAGTGAAATCGGTGCAGGGTAACCTGTTGAAATTGGTCGTCAAAATCGTTTAGGAGAAAGAATCACCCTGTATGATGTTGCGCACCTAGTATGTACTGCATGCGCACAGTTCATCCACACCTCACCTGAGTGTTTTTGCTGCTCTATCGAAGTGTTCATGGAAGATTAGGTATCTAGGCGATTCCAAGAATACCAGGAAGAAGAGCAGAAGAGGAGCAAGTACCACGTTTATGATAATCAAGTACAGACGCCAGTTTCCAGTCAGGTACGCGATCAACGCCACCACTGGATACTGTAGAATCCATTGAAAACAGCTGTTGACAATCCACCGATGTTTTCTATCTACTTTCTCCATCACCAGTACAAAACCGCCGACTTCGCTCATCCCATACATGAAGCCAACGAAGAACATGCATGCGGTGAGGGACTTCCAGCTTGTGCAGGCCGTGGACAAAGTGCTGATAAGACAGACTGCGTACATGGATGGATACAGAGCCTTCTTTCGACCCCAGTAGTCAGAAATATGGCCGCCAATGATGGCACCTAATACACGGCCGACACCAGCCATCTGAAAGATCAGATCGGCTAAGTGATCATCACCGCACACAAGAAGCCATTCTTCCTTCACCGACACAAAATGGCTGTAGGCCACTTTGCGGTCAGTACAGTTATTCTTAACCATACACTCGTATTCCTCCATCTGCGGCGGGCTAACGTTCAGCCAGAGCTTCTGTGTGGCATTGGGATTTTGGTTGGAACAGGTGAAATGGGGAAACATAACGCCAAATTTTGCGAAAGCGAATATGCCGGCGCCAATGATTGCAGCATACTGGAGGACGAAACAGTTGTAAATCTGATAACGACCGAACGTGCCAACAGCTTCCAGTACTTCTGATGCTGTCTGATATCTTCGCTGCGGTATGTCTTTATCGCCTCCATCCGTCTCAGTCTTCGACATAGCTTTTCCACCATCTTTGGCTGCCATCTTCAAATGTATGAAAATAATGGAAAAGAAGCAAATGTAAGCAGAAGAATCAAAGTCGTCAGAACTGTTGGTAGGTAACTGTCTGAAATTTATGGAAAAGAAGCAAACAAACGAGTGACACTTTAGAAAATCAGGTCAAATAACGGGCTTCAGCAAAAACAGGATCTGGAAGAGAACTCGAAGGAATAAAGGTTAACTGGTGGCGATGCTTTATTGTTTGTTTACCCTACGTATGTATGTACAGGGTGTCCAAACTAAATTTGCACAACTTTCAATTGACCATAACTCCCGTTTTAAGCGGTAGAGAAAGATGGGACCTAGCTCACCTGAAAGCTGAATTCAAGAGCTATAATATGGTACGTCTGCCGTTTCGCTACAAGTCACTGTTCGCGAGTTAGAGCGATTCCCGCAAAACACTTCAAAAATGATTTTGGCCAAACTGAATGCACATCAATTTCCCTTTTTGGCTGCATTTTTTTTGCTTCAGCCAGAGATAATCTGTCATAATTATGAGTATTGTTCATTGATACCCTTTTATTGCCTCATATTGGATGAATTTCACCTTCTGGATGAATTTGTGCACTTTATTGCCCATTTTCACTCTCCCATGCTGAACTGTCACACTGCAATGCCACTCTTTCGGTTAGTTTTGATCATTTTGGTCAAAAAAGCTCTTCTAGGTGCAAAAATCCAATCTCCAATGGTGAGGTACATTGGGAAATATTTCTGGTCAATTATTTTCCTCTTTCACATTCGTACTAACATGTTTTAGCCCAGTTATCAATCAATTAGCAGTGCAATCTAGAAAGTCGCCAAAATCCAGTTTGGCCAAAATCATTTTTGAGGTGTTTTGCGGGAATCGCTGTAACTCGCAACGGTGACTTGTAGCGAAACGGCAGACATACCATATTATAGCTCTTGAATTGAGCTTTCAGATGAGCTAGGTCCCATATTTCTCTGCCGCTTAAAACGGGAGTTATGGTCAATTGAAAGTTGTGCAAATTTAGTTTGGACACCCTGTACATAGGTACAACCGGTGTACGTACGTACTTGCATAACACACATACCGTATTTTTGGGTGTATAGCCCCATGGGGCTATACAAAAATCGAGAGGTCTGATGGGGGGTTATACACTGGGGGGGGGATATACACTGGGGGGGATATACATGGGACAAAATTTATGTTTTTGAGAGGTGTGTAGAGGCATGTTTTTGAGGTCAAAAGTACGTGTTTTAGGGCATAATCGCGGTCAAAACAGGGTTATTCTAGTATAAGACATGCTCAGCTAAGCTTATAGGCATGGTAGCATGTTGTAGGAGTAGCTATAGCTAGCTTATGACCAGCTTACATAGGTAGGTTAGGTACCTTCCAGTACATGGGGGGTTATACACCAGGGGGGATATACATAGGACAAAATTTATGTTTTGCCAATGGGGGGTTATACACTGGGGGGATATACTCAGGGGGGATATACACCCAAAAATACGGTAAGTACAGGGTGTCTCACGTAGACCTCCCTAACGATTCAGCCTTATAACTTCCGTATTACAATAGATATCAAGCTGAAATTTTGTCCCTAGAAACCCAAGAATATACCATTTGTTTTGGCAAAAGTTGAGCCAGATAGGCTCACAGCGAACGAAATTACAGGCTTGCAAATTTTGAACCCCGTTTTTATCATTTTCCGCACTAAGCATGGTTTTGAGAGAAGAATGTTCTGCTCAGCATGGTCAAACAGCTCATTCAACAGGGAAATATGGTACACAACAATGGCTGAACAATATCACAGTCCATAACACAAAGAATTTGAGAATACAGGCGGTTTACGGCACATAACAGCGTTCAAAGAGCTGTCGAGGTCAGTGGTGGCACAACTAATTTCAAAATCTTGAAAAACGTGGTCACAAATTTGCAAGCCTGTAATTTCGTTCGCTGTGAGCCTATCTGGCTCAACTTTTGCCAAAACAAATGGTATATTCTTGGGTTTCTGCCATCAAAACCGCGGGACCGTAATTTACCGCTAATAAGCCAAGAAGGTCTAATAAAATTCCATTAGGAGTTCACGGATTCCTATGCTTCATCATGTAAAAAAACGGGAAAATAACATTGAAGTTCGAGCATAACATTCGCATCTTTCCTTTTTCGAATATTATGCTATGCGAATGTTATGCTCGAACTTCAAAAGTTATTTTGCCGCTTTTTTACATGATGAAGCATATGAATCCGTGAACTCCTAATGGAATTTTATTAGACCTTCTTGGCTTATAAGCGGTAAACTACGGTCCCGCGGTTTTGAGGGTGGGAACAAAATTTCAGCTTGATACCTACTGTAATACGGAAGTTATAAGGCTGGATCGTTAGGGAGGTCTACGTGAGACACTCTGTAGGATTGCTGCCGCTTAGCAGAAATCCAGAACCAGATATCTGAGAAGAAAATCAGGTTGGCTTTGTTAGCAATAAAAGCTTTCCACTTGCGTCTAGTTCATTGTTCCTTGAAGTCCTTTCAGATCCTGTTTGCTAAACGGGTGTTGGCTGTACCGGAATACTCTTTAGTGCATACGTACTGCGTTCGCATCACTTCAAAGGACTGACATGCCGGATCAAATTCATCCAATGGCCGAAAGCGGTAAAAAAGTAGTAGTGAAACAGCAGATGGAGGATGAGAAAGGAGGGGAAAAGGAAAAGCCGAAGCACAGTTACCAGACAACATCAGAAGTGCTGGAAGCTGTTGGCTCATTTGGTCGTTATCAGATTTACAACTGCTTCGTTCTCCAGTATGCTGCAATCATTGGTGCTGGCATTTTTGCCTTCGGAAAATTTGGCGTCATTTTTTCGCATTTCACCTGTTCGAATCAAAACTCGAACGCCACGCGTGAGCTGTGGCTAGACGGCCGTCCAGCCCAGACACAGCAGTATGAGTGCATGGTCAAGAACAATTGTACGGACCGCAAAGTGGCCGACAGTCATTTTATCTCGGTAAAGGAAGAGTGGCTTCTCGTGTGCGGTGATGATCACAAGGCCGATCTGATCTTTCAGATGACTTCTGTAGGCCGAGTAGTAGGCGCTATCATTGGAGGCCACATTTCTGACTACTGGGGCCGAAAGAAAGCTCTATATCCATCCATGTATGCAGTCTGTCTCATCAGCACTTTGTCCACTGCCTGTACAGGCTGGAAGGCCCTCACCGCTTGCATGTTCTTCGTTGGCTTCATGTACGGAATGAGCGAAGTCGGTGGCTTTATTCTGGTGATGGAGAAAGTGAATAGCAAACGTCGATGGATTGTCAACAGTTGCTATGAATGGATTCTACAGTATCCAGTGGTGGCTTTGATTGCGTACCTGACTGGAAACTGGCGTCTGTACTTGATCATAATAAACGTAATACTGGCACCCCTTCTGCTCTTCTTCCTCGTGTTCTTGGAATCGCCCAGATTTCTCATCTTCCATGAACACTTCGATAGAGCCGCGAAAACACTCAGGTGAGACGTCACTTTTGCACAGATACACTTGCATTTGTACACCGTATATAACTTCAGAAACTGCGTGTAAAGAGCAAGACGTGCATTATTATTTTCAGTGACATTGCGAGTAATCGATGGAATCATAAGAATTTGGAGATTGAGGAAGATCAACTGAAGGGGATGGAGACCAGGACGAATCCCCCTCCTCCAGATCCTCGATATCCTTCACTCTGGCAGCTCTTCAAGACTCCTCGACGCGCCATCTTCACTTTGTCACTCAGCTTCGCCATGATGACGATCGCAATGCTGAGCTCCGCCTTTGTTCAAGGCCATAGATCTAACGAAGATCCCTTCATTGCCATCGCCATTTACGGTAATCCAAACGTGCACTTCATTTCGGGTCTTAGCGCAAGTAGGCAAGTGCTCGAGCTTTTACCAAACACGTACTATGTACATACTGTAATGACTCGTGTATAACCCCCCTTCGTGTATAACCCCCCTCGTATATAACCCCCCAAATCGGCGACTAACGTCAATTGCACTCGTGTATAACCCCACCAGCATGCAAAAATCGGTAGAAATTGAAGGTTTTGCTAGCATGGAGAGGTGTTTTTTAGCGTTTTCTAGCTAAAACAGAAGCTGTAATTGTCTGGTCAGGCAATTTTGAAGCATCTGTAATGTCATGAAGAGTACAAACAAGCTTAAATTACTGATGCGGAAAAAATAATAGGCTCTAAACCCCACTTTTGATAAATGCACTCGTGTATAACCCCCCTTCGTGTATAACCCCCCTTCGTGTATAACCCCCTCTCGTATATAACCCCCCCAAATTGGCCACTAATTTTTTGACACCCCCATGGGGTTATACACGAATCATTACAGTAGTATGTAATGTACGTACAATGTACGTATGGACTAATGTTGCGAATAAACATACCATTCAGGGCTCCTGCGACTTTGGGTCCCTCCTCTCATTGTGCTGATGGATTGGAAGTTTGCCTGGTTTGGACGGCGAATGACTTTTGTCTTGTTTTTTGGCACAATCACACTCGTCACCGCCGTTATCAACGTCGTTGTCAATTTGGCTCAGAGAGCCACCGGCTATGACGATCCTACAGTTCGCGTTTTCCAGTATCTGGCCGTATTCAATGCCATCCTATGCGACAGCGGAGGTTGGATGGCAATCAGTCAAGTTATAGTCGAAGCTTATCCTACTGCAATCAGAGGTGAGTGAGTGCATCGATAGACAATCACGCATACACTGTGATGTACTGTATGTTCTTTCATGCTTGTGACTACTGCTCTTTGTAGGTATTGCTTACGGTTGGATAACATGTTTCGATGGCATTGGATCATTGCTGATACAGCATCTTTTCGACGTGGGTCTTCAGATCGCTCCTTGGTTTTCTGGAGTCGTTCTACTGAGTATGAGCGTCATCTGTTTTCTCACTGGCATACTGCTGGTTCCAGAGACTAAACATGCGACGCTGAAGGATCAAATACGGCATCTGGATGACACGTTGCATTTGAAAAGCAGGAGTCTGCTGGCCAAACAAGCGTAAGGACCAGCGCTATCAGTCACAGCTGCAGGCAAAAGTGCAAGATAACTGGTCATGATCTTTGCATGGATAAAGAACTTGAGATTGTCGTAGGCAGTAGTTTATTATAGGCGTTTAGGTGTAAGATTTACTCGTACATATTAAAAATGTGTACGGTACCTACGTTACCTAACCTCTACTAGATTCAGGGCACTCGAAAAGAGCCGCAATTTACCAGCTCTATTGCACGGTAATCCTACATACTACATAGGTAGATATATTTTGGGTTATTTTTTCTTAGATGTTGGTGCTGATGTGTACATTGTATTGAATCAGGAGTGCAAGTTGGGTTGCGCTGTTTTTTGTTTACGCTATATTATATATTTATGTATCATTAGCGACAGTACATAACATCAAGCGGCAAATACAATACAATACAGTGTACGTACCTACTACATACGCTACAGCGTGCTCAAAATTTACAGGAAGCAGCGAACATCTTTATAGGTCGCTTGGCAAACACTTTTCGATCCGCTTCGCTCAAAAGTTCATCCATCTGATCCAGTCGATCATGCATCGGCGTGAATTTGGTTTCCGGGATTACCAGATATCCCCCGCCAACTGATAGAAAGCACAGCAGGACCATAGTGACGCCCATAATCACGCTATGGGCAGGAGAGTGAAATGAAACAGTATTTGCGATTTCCCTCTCGGTGAAAAAGACGACCAAAAAATCGCCCAGAAGCTGAAAGCTGGATATGACGCCGTACGCGATCCCTATATCAAATAAACAGCATAACGGTACAGTACTCTCTGCAACTCTGCCTCTGTAATGTACATACTTATGTATGTATGTACACACTCTACATAATTATGTACACACATAGATCCTTTACAGTGCCAAACAAGAAAAGTGTAAATTGGGCAACAAAAAATTACCGCGGATAGGAGTTGCGTAGGCCTCCATCATGACTTGACCAACCGACATCCAGCCACCGCTTGCGCAAAGGCCAGCGTTTAAGAGGGCGAACCAGCGAAAGGCAGTATTGCTCAAGTAGCCGAAGAAGTGAAAGGCGGCCAAGCAGAGAGTGTTCACCAGAGCCGCGCCCATGAAAACCAGGAAGACGAAGCGCCGACCGAACCAAGGAAACTTCCAGTCGCACAGAACGACGAAGAACGGGACCCAGAGACGAACGAGACCGTAGAGGGCGACATTAACGAAGGGATCGCCGGCCGTGGGACCGGTGTTGCGAATGTAGGCGTTGCTGACCAGGCTCCTGGTGACCATGGCGATGGCTAAGACCAGGGTCAGACGGGCTCGACGCCATCCCCTCACCAGCTCCAACACCGTGGGGAAGCGAGGAGCCGGAGGGTCGGAGAATCGCGTCCGGATCGACTCCAGCTGCCTCTCCTCCACCTCCAAACGACGACCATTCCAGCGCTCGCTGGCCAAATCACTGTAAAACACAGGAAGCAAAGAGTGTACGCGCACGCTGGTTTGGTTGGTACATGCGTACTACAGGGTGTCTCATAATAAACCGTCAACCTTTCCGTGCATGTAACTCTGGAATGGAACCACACCTTAGATTTTCATGCGGTTTCTTTTATTTTGTAGGCAAGGCTTCAGCTTAGAAGTGTACTGTACAAAATTTTAGCTTCATAGGCCCTCAGCCTACATAAAACGTAACGTACATACACGTACCTAGATAGATACTGTGCGTGTGCCTGTGTTTGATTATACGTATACATATTTTGTCGGTGTGTGCATGGGTGGTACCTTTATAGCTATCGAAAGTCAAATATCAAAAGATATGCCGGTGAGCGGTATCACCAGTTTCTGCGTGCTTGGCGTGGTAGGTACTTACTTACCTGCTCTACCATGGCTGGTGGAATTTTGCAAGGCTAACGTTCTGTATTGGATGCGACAGTGCTTGTCAGAAATGTTCTGCCGAAGAATTTTTTGTACTTGCCGTGCCACGTGTCTGTCTACTTGGTTCGACTTGGGATTTAATGTCGTGCTGTTACCTTTTTTTTTATTCAATTCTTGAGAATGTCGGGTCGCTCTCTCAGCCTCAAGGTGCTATTGCTACTTTGTCTCCTGGTGCTACGAATATTGCACAGTGCTTGGAGAGCAATATCTGCTATTCCCGTCGAATTGACTGCAGCCTACTATTTCGCCAGCAATATCTCCTCAAGACTATTTACGAAATCCATCAACGATTCTCAACGTAATTGTACGGGTGGCCGCGTCTTTCTGGATAGAGACATTCATCGTTTAAAGCTGGGCAATCAAATGTTTGCTTTCGCCTCTACGTACGGCATAGCAAGTCGACATGGCATGACTCTGGTTCAAGCTGACAATACTGAGGAACCCTCCGCGCTCAACTCATGTTTCTTCCGCCACAATAGTCAAGTAAAAAAAGTAAAAGCGCGTCCAAAATATCAGTGGAAGTCGGACAGGTATGATGCTTCTTGGCAGGATATACCATGCACTGAAGATGTGATGGTGGTTGGATGGCTGCAGAGTTGGAGATATTTCAACTCGGAGGACCCGATTCATGGTGACAACAATAGCGCGAATAACCTTGTCGATGTTGCTGAAAAACATAGGGTGAGGCAGCTCTTCCAATTTCGACCTTGGGTGTGCCGGAAAGTGGACTCAATATTCCAGAAGCTTAGAATCCAACAGAATCAAGAAAGTCCTCAGAATCATACTAGCAGTACATTATTGCGCGAGCAACTGATTATTGCCATTCACGTGAGAAGAGGCGACTTCACCTTGTCCATCAACCGAAACCGTGGCATTCTGCCGTCCAACGAGCTGTTCATTCGACATGCCTTGCAAAACATCAGCGAACTACTCAATCAAACTGCAGTTATCGGAGATCCGCAGCCCGTTTTCCTGTTCGTGTCCGATGATCCCGATTGGTGCAAAAGGAAATTTGGTAACTTGGAGGGCGGACGGAAGTTGAGCTCTACAAAAGTGGTGATACTGGGGCGGCATCATCCATGCGTGGACATGCATATCATCTCCCGCTCAGATATCGTCGTCATGTCCGCATCTTTCAGTACATTCGCCTGGTGGGGCGCCTATTTGGGCGATCGGCCTGGTCGCCTCGTCTACTACAATCGACAAGTGTTGGTGAGAAACTCACGCCTCGACAAGGAGATTAAGATTTCGGATCGTTTTCTGAGCAGCTGGATTCCAATCTAATTCTGCGCATTGGATAAATGACCAATAACTGAAGTTAGCTGTACTGAAGTAGTCCAATGGCACTCTGGTTTTTGTTGGAAATTAATTTCAAAATCTAGGAAAAACATCGGGCATGGGCATACTAATTATACTATGTAGTGTAGTATCGTGTCGGTGTCAGTAGTATAGTACATACCGTACAGTAAAGACAACGTCTAATGTGGTACCGGCTAGGTGTGCATAGCAGCTGGTGTGAACTGCATGTATGTGTACAGTACAGTACATACAGTGTACATATTTACAGTGTATGGGGGATGCTGTATGTAGACTGTAGCTTGATGGTGTACGTTTGATTAACCTTAGGGTTTTGGCGGCTCTTTCGTAGTTTCCATGGTATATCAGGTAACGCGGGGACTCGAGAAAGATGAGGAAGAAGATGAGAAGCGGTGCTAGGATGACGTTGATCATGATCAGATACATGCGCCAGTTGCCAGTTACATAAGCGATGAGCGCCACTAGGGGATACTGCAGGATCCACTGGAAGCAGCTGTTCATGATCCAGCGGTGCCGTCTGTCCGTCTTCTCCATCACCAGCACAAACACCGCCACCTCGCCCACTCCATAGGCGAAGGAAGCCAGAGTCAAACAGGCTGCCAGAGAATACCATCGAGTACAAGCAGTGGCCATGGTACTCACGATGCAGACGGCGTACTGGGACGGATAGAGGGCCCGCTTTCGACCCCAGTAGTCGCAAATGTGGCCGCCTAGAATGTAGCCCAGCACCTTGCCCAATCCTGCCCACAACATCAGAGCGTTGAACTTGTGTCGATCTTGACAAATCAGCTGCCACTCGTCCACTACCGATCGAAAGTATTGTACGATCACGGAACGATTCGTGCAGTTATTTCGAACGAGGCACGCGTAGCCTCCAGCAGCCACGCCTTCCTCTGAGTGATAGTGAGCGCGCATGTAGCTGGTGTTATAATTGGAGCAGCTGTACAGCGGAAGAATTTGCCCGAAATTGTTGAAAGCGAACAGGCCAGCGGCGATGATCGCAGCGTACTGTATGACGAAACAGGTGTACAGCTGGTATCGGCCGAATGTGCCGACTGCTGCCAGAGCCTCTGCGGATGTGGCGAATATTTTCTCGCCAGCAGCTTTCTTTTTGATCACAACTGGAGGTGACGTGTTGCTATCGCCATCAGAAGCCTTAGACCCTGACGGTTTGATTGCGGCGTTTACGTTTACGTGACGTGGATGCGACGATTTTGTGTTGTTGTTTGTATGCAGCGATTCGTCGTTGTCGGAGGCCAAACTGTTTTCGTCGCTCGGCGGTAAGACCCTGACTTCGGGTATCGGATCTCGACTGTGGTTCTGACTATCCAGCGATGGTAATCGCATGCGCACTCTTTTCACAGGTGTGCGCCGAGCAGCAGTAGGGTCGTGGACTGCCGATCGCATACTGCTTGGACGAGAAGCGGCAGCGGCGTTAGCCTCTTGATGCTTCTCTGTGCTCGATACAGACGACATTTCGGTGCGATAGGGTACAACTATGCACTACCTACTGCTACAAGGAAGTGTATGGTGAAGCAGCGCGTTCTGCGAAATGGGAAGCAGAAGAATCTCAGATGAGGATCATTCCAGCTGTCGCGCAAATGTTTCTCTTCGGTCGCGATCAGAACTCAAAGCCTCTATTTTCACACCGTTTACGGCTTAGAGTACAATAATCCGTCGAATATAGCCGAATCATGATACGTGTAGCTACACGCAGATTGTGCCGGCGCAGCTTCTCCAACAAAAAGGTTGTGTTATGCCACCTCACCTCGGCCCATACACACGGATACAGATGTGATGTTTTCTAGTGCCAGCTAGTCGGCTACTGACTGGCTGTCCATGTGCCTGCGTTTTTAATATACAGCTACACAGTACGTAGACGACGCGACGCTATTTGCCACAATAGTGAGAAAAAGTAGAACCATCAACGGACGGCAGGAAACATGTGAGCGCAGCTAACAACAAGTAGCAAAATATTGAGATGAGCTACCTACCAATGATCAGCCCCCTGTCAGTCAACGCTCTGTAATGTATACGTATGTGCGGTGAATGAACAGTACTGTACGTAACATACTCTACATACGTTACGTGATTATTCGAAATACACAGGGCGCATTGAACGCATCAATTCGGGACATAACTGTTACAAAACAGATTTGGCCACGCTCGTGAACAGTTTTGTACAAATAGTAAATGAATGCCAAAGGGAATAAAGTTCAAAGCAGCAAACAAAACATCCCGTACAATCCAATAGGCCTACAACTCAAACAAGTACCGGGTAGTTCAGCTGTCAATTTTTGGAGAGTTGGCCCTTTCTGCTTCGAGTAGCGGCCTTTCCTCTTGTGAAGGACAGCACAGTTGTCGCGAATCCCGCACAAATCTTCGAAGTAAGCAAAGAACGGCCAGAATATTCTGAAAACAACATGCAACGCACGGCTGTAGAACAACACATTATATCCTACCACAAACCACACGACCCAGCTGTACTGTTCTGAAAATAGCTAGCTAGGCATGATTCAAGCTTGGAGTGAATTCCCGGTTTTAGCCTACAGAATAATTTGACTACCTACAGTACCAGTCAGCGAACTTCATACAGCCAATAAACTAGGAAAACAAGGGTGTATGAAGTTCAGTGACTGGTGCTGTATGTACAGTACCATGAGAATGAAGAGATAGAAGACGTAGACCCATCCTGTGCCGTGGTGGAGTTCGCTGATGACAGGGACGACGGCCTGTCCGATGGCGGAGCCGACGCTGCCGGTGCCGTCAATGAGGCCAGTGACGGTGGCCAGAGCTTGGGCGTTGGAGAGCAGAGCGCTCTGCGAACCCAGGTCTGCAGACACCGTCGCCGCGATCAGATTGTACGCGCCCCCCACAAACACCCCCACCACGCCCACCATCGCACCATTCCACACTTCGTCGCATGGAAATCCTACAAACAGTGTAGGGTACTGTGGGGTAAACCCGGACACGGGGGTAAACCCGGACACGGGGGTAAACCCGGACACGGGGGTAAACCCGGACACGGGGGTAAACCCGGACACCTAGTAGTATATCTCATCAACCATACGACCGGTTGAGACAAGTATTCTACCAATCGATTCCTTGAACTCTCCTCTTTCAAATGAACGTGCCATGTTCATCATTTGCTGAAGCGGCAAGTTCAAAAAAGCTTAGGTGTCCGGATTTACCCCGTGTCCGGGTTTACCCCCAAAGTACCCTACGTCATACGCAGTCAGTTCGTTCAGTACTGACAGTTGTCTCTGGACTCTACATGTACTCAACTCACACAGAATATGAATATATACTGTACATTGATGGAGCGAGGAGTAAAATACAGGAGTTCTATTTTCGCAGTCCCCACGATACTCTCGCTGAACGGACAATACTATTGTTGATAGGTAAGGTGGAGGTGGCGGAGGAGGCTTATTGCTATTAGACGCACGCGTACAGTACTTGAATATCCAAAGAGTGAGAAGAGGGACGCCACCAGCATTGCCACTATCACCGGACTTCGACACTTCAACAGATCCTAGAATCAGAGAACGTGTGATTCTGCTTGACTAAGCTTACGTAAAAACACACGTTTTGTTTGCTACAATTCACGCTTGTGTAGTAGTACCTACATACGTACAGAAATGATGCCGCCGCCAACACTGCCGAGTATGCCTCCGATATCATAGGCAATGGAGACGTCATCAGCGAGAGTGGTGGGCCAATCACAGCTGGACGACAGGTAGTAAGGCAACCAAAAGAAGAACGCGTAGTTCACCAGCTTCAGGCAAGCATTGCACAGACAGTACTGAACAGAAAACAAAAGCATAAACAGCACGCTCGCGCACTGCCATAGTCCGCCGTCTCGCGAGAGTTGTCTTTGGGGGGCCTTTGCCCGTGCTTTATGCAAAATGGAAATTCATTCACGGATGTTTTTTCGCGTTTCCAGTATACTATCTGCGGAAGAACATGCACAGGAAATTGCGCAGTACGGGCAAGTCCAAAGACAATGTCGCTGGACGGAATACAGGGCTAAACTTAGAAAATAATCCCCTTTCTGAGCAGTACCTACGCGGGGCATATTCCCACAGAAAAGGGAATGGGCTTTTGCTCATAGGAAGAAGGAATTGTCATGTCATACCGCAAGAACGCCGGGCAATAAGACGGCTCGAAAGAAGTTGATGGGCGGACGCACAGACTCCGACGAAGAAGACCACAAAGTAGAACGACGACGTCTACGAGGAGACGGCACAGCAGCTCCGTATGAAGACGAAGAAGAAGAAGAAGAGGGAAGGATCGGTACAGAATCATCCTCTACTATAATAACAAGCGCAAGCCCACCAGCTTTCATTCTCATTGTGCCAGGGTTTCATGATGGAGGTATGCAGAAAAACGCGTTTACACCACTTATCATGTGCCGGAACATACATAAGACAATACACAGTA
>JASAMW010006923.1:0-32874 GCA_030247985.1 Epsilonema sp. ZAB3_2
GTCGAAATCTCTGTTGAACTAAACTAATCAAAAAACGAACCTGAACTGAACTAAACTGTTGAACTGAACTAAACTTTACCCGAAAGCTATTATTGTACAACTACAGTGTTGAACTAAACTGCTGAGTAAAGTGAAAATGAGTGAAAAAACAAAAAGAGCTGAGCAGGCAGAACATCGTCGCACTGCTAGCCGACGCCGGATGCCAGCCACCCGAGCTACTGAAGAAGCAGAAGAGGCGGAAGTGCGTCGGGCTGCTGACCACCGCCGGAGGGATGCCTCTCAAGCTGCAGAGGGTGCAGAAGAGGCGGCACAGCGTCGCACTTCTGCGCGCCAACAGAGAGCTGTTGCCCGTGATAGACAGCGGCAACAGGCCTTCCAAAACGGCCGGTATGTGTTAGCAGAACCCCTGTACACAGCTGATATTGTTCATATACGAACGTAAAGTACGTACGCATTGTTTTTCTAGACGCAGACAATCTATGTACGAACATAATGTATGTAATTACATACTTAATGTTTTTTAGTCAACGCAAGGGCCTGCAGGAAACTGCAGAAGAGGCGGCACAGCGTCGCACTTCTGCGCGCCAACAGAGAGCTGTCGCCCGTGACAGACAGCGGCAACAAGCCTTCGAAAATGGCCGGTATGTGTCAGCAGAACCCCTGTACACATTGTTTTCTGACGCAGACCATTATTATGTACAAACATTTATTATGGTTCAAATTATTTTGTAAAAACGTAATGCAAAATATGTAATGCAAACATGCCTAATGTTATTTAAGTCAACTCAACGGCCTGCAGGAAACTGCTGAAGCACCAGTGCAGGTGGAACAACGTCGCGCCGCTAACCGACGCAGGATGGCTGCTGCCAGAGCTGCAGAAGGCGCAGAAGAGGCAGCAAAGCATCGCGCCGCTGCCCGACGTCGGATGGCTGCCACTAGAGCTGCCAGAGGAGCAGAAGAGGCGGAACAGCATCGCGCCGCTGCCCGACGTCTGATGGCTGCCACTAGAGCTGCCAGAGGAGCAGAAGAGGCGGATGAGCATCGCGCTGCTCACCGCCGTCTGATGGCTGCCACTAGAGTTGCCAGGGGAGCAGAAAAGGCGGATGAGCATCGCGCTGCTCACCGCCATCGGATGGCTGCCACTAGAGCTGCCAGAGGAGCAGAAGAGGCGGAACAACATCGCGCTGCTCACCGCCATCGGATGGCTGCCGCCAGAGCTGCCAGAGGAGCTGAAAAGGCGGATGAGCATCGCGCTGCTCACCGCCATCGGATGGCTGCCGCCAGAGCTGCCAGAGGACCAGAAGAGGCGGAACAGCATCGCGCTGCTCACCGCCGTGTGATGGTCGCTGCCCGTGACAGACAGCGACGACATGGTTATAAAAGCGGATGGTAAGTATACTCTATTCTGAACATTTTATTGAAAATACATAGTGTACGTACGGTACATTGTCAGACGTACTTACAGTACGTACGTATGTATGTACTGTACGTATGGTCAGAAGTTACTACTTTTATTGTATTTACAGTACGTCAAAAATGTCATCGCTTCAATACATAGTGTACATACTTATGTATGTACCCTTCTTCCACCGATATAACTCTTACCTAACCACTGATAGATACCGTAATGTTGACCAAATTATACTTTACGAATTTACTACTGTATTGTATGTATGTACAGTACTTACTACTGCACTGTCAAGAACATGTCATCGTTTCAATACATAGTGTACGTACTTATATATGTACCCTTCTTCCACCGATATAACTCTTACCTAACCCCTGATATATCATGTAGACCGATTCGTTTGCATAACTAGGGGGAAAGATCCAGACCATACCTAACTCTACCTACCACCGATAGATAATTTAGACCGATTCGTACACATAACTGGGGGACCGATCAAGACCATATTTGTCAAGTTTGATGCCAATGCGTAAAGTATGTACGTACTGCTGTATTATGTATGTTCGCACTACTGCACTGTCAAAAAATGTCATCGCTTCAATACATAGTCCACCGATGTAACTCTACCTACCATCGATAGATATGTACGTACTACTGTACTGTCAAAAAATGTCATCGCTTCATGACCATATTTTTGGGTGTATAGCCCTAATGTGTAAAGTACGTAAATACATACTACTGTAATGTCAAAAAATGTCATCGCTTCAATACGTAGTGTACATACATATGTATGTTACATATGTACCCTTCTTCCACCTATATAACTCTACCTACCACCAATAGATTATGTATGTAGACCGATTCCTATGCATAACTGGGGGAAATCTGAAATCTGATGCCAATGCGTAAAGTACGTACATAATACTGTATTACTGTACTACTACTGTACTGTACGTACTACTGTACCGTACTGTCAAAAAATGTCATCGGTTCAATACATGGTCTTAACATACGTATGTATGTACTGTATGTACCCTTCTTCCACCGATATAACTCTACCTACCTACCACCGATAGATAATGTAGACTGATTTGTACATACTTTCTGAATTTTTTAACCTGAAAATTACATCTTCGATTTTGTATCAATGTGTCATTCAAAAAGACGTCATATTTGCTCATTTTTAGTCATTCCCAAGAAGTGCTGAATGGCCTGCAGGTGGTGACCTACCACAATGTTGGATCATTATGGGAACAAGCTACTCCCTGCAAACACTGCGGTGCTTTAAAGTGGAAAGGAGAACCAGCAGGCATGTGCTGTCGCAGTGGCAAAGTGTCATTGCCATCACTGAAAGATCATCCCCAGGTTTGCGACTATACTGTACGTACACCATGAAGTACTCCATATAGAACATACTTACTGTACTTACGTTGTGCATACAATTGTACATATCATATAATTGTAAATACAATACGTACTGTAGTAGTACTACATTGATTTATGGTACACTTTCAGGAACTGTGTGCACTGTGGGAAGGCCAGGATCGAAACTCTGTGGTTTTCCGAAGGCATGTTCGTACTCTGAACAACGCCCTTGCCCTTGCCTCTCTCAAAGTTCGTCGCCCTGCTGTTCCTGGCGGCCATTGGATTCCATCTGTCGCCATTCAGGGCAAAGTCTGCCTTTTCATGGGTGAATTGAAAGCTCGGCCTGGAGAGAAACCAGTCTTTGCCCAGCTGTACATTCTGGACCCTGCCATGGAAAAACAACAACGACTAGATAATCTCATCATTCCTCACGACACCCCACATCAAGAGCAGCTAATCTTGCCACAGCTTCTCCTACAACTGCAAAACCTCCTCCATGATGTCAACCGATATGTGAAAGACTTTAAACATGTGTTTGAGATGATGACAGCTGAGCAAACGACACTCTACCGATTTGTCATTGATGAGAAGCAACGTCCAACAGGAGAACATGAAAGGCGTTATAACAAAGGCCTGCAGGAGGTGTCAGGTACGTACAAAAGTTTGGGACACAAAAATTGCCAAAGTTGAGACTCTTTACTTCAGAGGATTATGCCCTCTTATCGATATTTGAAATTGTTGACTGTATTTTGTATCGGTGGATCTCACACAGAAACGTTCATCTTGGGCATGCATTGGATAGGAGACTTTTCACTTTCGCAGCTACAGTACATTATTTTGCTGCAAAAAGTGTGGTCCACCGATACAATTCTATGCCACATAGGATTAGGTTAGCCTACAAATAGACAAAATTCAACTCTTTTCGCTTTCAGTTGTCCTTCCTGATGAACAGCCACATCATCATGCATACATCCTGTCCCACCACAATGATAAGATCCGGGAGATTCCTGACACTCACCGCTCTGCTGATCCACTGCATTTTGTTCTTCTCTTCCCTGATGGACAAGATGGCTGGCACCTTGGCCTCCCACGAGCACCTGGCCAGCCTGGCACCATCCCGCCACGAGAGTACTACGCATACTATCAGCATGTGCGCCAGCTTGCAAATGGAAATCGTCACATTCCTTCACTTCTCAGGTTCAGAATCCAACATTTGCAAAAACAAACATCATGAGAGCTTCAATTTACTGGCATTGTTTCAATCACGCCGCTTTTCTTCAGGGCACAACGATTGTATCAAGAATACCTCTGTGTGGCTTTTGCAAAAGTGGAGAACCAGCGCCTTAAATATATTGTCAACCATCAGAAGGAGCTGCGTGGGGAAAAGTACAGTCGCTTATGCGAAGATGTCTACAAGGCCAGAGCCAATGACAAGGATGCACTTCGATCAGGTAGGTTACAGCAGATATTGTATGTACATTGCGCTTGGTGCACAGGTACATAACATACAAGCACAGTACATACTGTATAGCTCAGAATCTTGCATGTACCTTCTTTACCAGCAAACCTTCTCTGCATAATACGGCAAACGCATCTGGCTAAGACCCAAAAACAAGTGTTGAACAATATCTTGCACATTCAGTACTATAGTAGTGAGTATACATTTTTTGTTATATGTTATGTTATATGCAGTTCCTATTTCAGGGCGTCAAGTGATTCTGCCACCGTCTTTCACTGGCTCACCCCGTTACCTGCGCGCCCACTTCCAGGATGCCATGGCCATCTTACGCGAATATCACAAGCCTGACCTTTTTATCACATTCACCTGCAACCCCCAGTGGCCTGAAATTTTGCAGTCTCTTCTCCCTGGCCAAGAACCTGCTAATCGCCCAGACATAATTGCACGCGTGTTTCAACAGAAATTGAAGCAGTTGAAGAAGGAGCTTTTTACTGATGGAATATTTGGTCGCCGGGCTGGAAATATGCATGTAATCGAGTTTCAGAAGAGAGGCTTGCCTCATGCCCACCTCCTGCTTATCCTTCGAGCAGAGGATCGACTCCGTACAGCAGACGATGTTGATGATGTAATCTGCGCCGAACTTCCCCCTGATCCCGACACCTTCCCCCCAGGCCCAAAGCATGACCAGGCTGCTAAATTGCAGGAAGTCGTACTCCGCTGCATGATACATCACTGCAAGCAAGGTCTCTGCCTGAAAGATCGCAACCCATGTTCGAAAAGATTCCCAAAGGAATTCTGCCCTGAAACTGAATGGGATGAGCACTCATTTTACCCACTGTATAAGCGTCGCAGCCCGCAGCAAGGAGGAAGGACTATTTCCACTGACAGAGGAGAAGTTAACAACTCACGAGTCGTCCCTTACTCGCCCTACTTGGCTCTCCGGTTCAATGCCCATATCAATGTGGAAGCCTGCATCTCTGCCCTTGCAGCAAAGTATCTCTTTAAGTATGTAACCAAGGGCTCTGACCACGTCATGTTAGCCATCGAGAAAGAAGGACAACCACCGGATTATGACGAAGTGAAGCAGTTTCAAGATCTGCGGTCCATTGGATCAGCCGAGGCAACCTGGCGTCTCAATGAGTTTCCTATAACTGAGCACTACCCAGCAGTCATGGCTCTGAGATGCCACCTGGAGGGAGAAAACTATGTGCTCTTTGAACCTGGCGAAGAGGAGGAAGTGGTAAATCAGCCAGCCAGAAAAGTGACCGAACTGACGGCATTCTTTTCCTACAATGCTGCTCACCCAGAGACAAAAACAAAGTACGCAAGATGTACAGTACCGACTTAAAAATGACCAATAAGTATACGTATGCAGTACCAATAAATATTATTCCCCCAGCTGCATTATTGCATTTTAAAGCTTATACTCATACATGCATGTACATTCATAGGTGCTTGGTGAAGTGAGCCCCTTAAAATAGTATGATTTTTTCCATTGTTTAGGTACATTGACTTTCCCAAGAACTTTGTGTGGAAATCACCCACTTGGAAAATCAGACAGCGACAGCTTGAAGGAACAATTGGTCGCATTCACACCATACACCCACTGAGTGGCGACGACTTCTATCTGCGCATGCTCCTCTGTCATGAGCACAGTGCCGGCGCCACCAGCTTTCGGCATCTGCGTATGTTTAATGGCACTGAGAAAGAAACCTACAAGGACGTTTGTGCTGCTCTTGGCTTACTACAGGACGATGGTGAGTGGAACCAGGCACTGACAGAAGCAGCCACGACCGGATTTTCTCCTCAGCTTCGTGCGCTTTTTGCCACTATACTCCTCCATTGTGAACCTAAGGAGCCCTTCCATCTTTTTGAGACTCATCTGGACCCTGGAATGATTGAAGACTTTCGCCGATTGCACCCACAGGCAGATATTGATATCCTTACCACCCTAGCATTGCAGGATATTCAAGCACATCTTCAAATGTCTGGAAAAAGTCTCACACACTACAAGCTACCACCTATCAACCAGGAACATCTTCTCCAACTGGCCCAGTTGTACCCCAACCAAGCCATCGCCCAGCAACTCCCAGTGTGCAAACAAGAGGAACTAGCATATGACACAACACAGCAAACGGAACTCGCCATCAACCGTCAGTGCCAAATGACACAATCTCAGCGCCAAATATTCCAGCAGGTATCCTAGCTAGCAGACAGTTTCCTTTGTATTTATGTATGTAGTGTATGTATGTACAATGTTATTTATGTTTGTATCAGTGAGTCACACAGAGACATCATCTTTTGACTCATGATTAGCAGCAATGAAAACGATCCACCAATACAAGTTTGAGTAATCCACCGATATAATTACTATACTATGCCATCATTATACACAATCTCCAGTGGGTCTCGCATTGAAACGTCACCATATGTGGCTCATGATATGCAGTAATAAGATTGATCCACCGATACAAAAATGAATCGATCCACCGATATAAATAATATGGGTATGCCACCATTAAACAAAATCTCAATAGGAGGTTTTGGATAGTCCAGGTCCACAGATTCTGTGAACAGAAACAATAATTGCTCAACAAAATCTTTTTCACAGAATTGCAGGAAATTTTTTGCACTTCAGGTTATGGATCATGTGAAACTCAACCAGCCATTTGCAGTTTTTCTGGATGCCCGTGGTGGTACTGGCAAAACGTTCACATTAAACACTCTTCTGGCTGCAGCACGTACACACAAGGAAGGACAAAAGGCAGTTGCCCTTGCTGTTGCCTCCAGTGGAATAGCTTCAACTCTTCTATCTCAAGGCCGCACTGCCCACTCTCGCTTCAAGGCGCCCACTGAACTCTACGAAGACACTTCACTCAACATTTCTCCAAATTCTGAATTGGCCCTGCTCATCCAGGAGGCGCAACTGATTGTATGGGACGAGGCACCAATGGTAAATCGCTACCTCCTTGAGGCACTTGACCGATGCCTCCGTGACATCACACAGAATAAAGCTGCCTTTGGTGGGAAGGTCATTGTTTTGGCTGGAGACTTTCGACAAGTGCTTCCTGTTATCCCTCAGGCCTCCAGGGCTCAAATTGTAAAATCCTGCATAAAACTTTCACCACTTTGGCAAGCGTTCTCCTCTTACTCTTTGAGAGAAAATATGCGAGTGGGCCTAAATCCAGAGCTGCAGCAGTTTGATCAGTTTCTTTTGCAACTCGGCGATGGCAGCTACCCTATACAGCAGCAACCGGATAGAGTGCAGCTTCCTCAGGAATACGTCTTTGACATAAATGATGATAATCAAGAAACAATCAAGGAGTCTCTTCAGCTATTTTTGGATTTGATATTTCCCGATCTGCATGAAAGAGCACAAAAGATGAACATCACTGAATGGATCGAGTGGCTTTCTGGACGAGCTATCTTGGCCCCCAAAAACTCAGCTGTGGATGAAATCAACAGTGTTGTATCCAGCAGATTCCCAGGGGATGAAGTCACAGTGTTCAGTGCTGACAAAACAGAAAATGTGGAGGATTTTGCAAGATTTCCTGTGGAGTATTTGAACGGCCTTTGCCCTGCAGGTCTACCACCCCACCGTCTTTTGCTAAAGGTAGGCCCTTGCTGCTTACTGAAATGTATTGCAGATTGTTCCTTCCTGTCATCTACAGTACATAACAGCGTTTCATTCAATAATAATAGAAGTTTTTTCCTACTAGGAGAAAATGGTGCTAATTTTGCTGCGCAATCTCAACCCTCGCCTCGGCCTTTGCAATGGTACTCGGCTCATTCTCAGTCGCTGCACTCCCTACCTTCTACACTGCAAAATTGCTACCGGTAAGGTAATGTCATTCTTCAAAGCACTCTGTGTACTGTGTACATAAACAGCCATATGCTGACTTATTGTACTACATGACAGGTGACAAGGCTGGAACAGATGTGATGATTCCTCGGCTGGAACTGATCTGCGAAGAGAAGCATTTCCCAATTGTCTGGCGCCGTCGGCAATTCCCTGTTCGGCCAGCTTTTGCTATGACCATAAATAAAAGCCAGGGTCAAACGCTAAAAAAAGTTGGAGTTTGGCTGAAAGAGCCTTGCTTCGCTCATGGCCAGCTTTATGTGGCTGCGTCTCGGGTTGGCGACCCACGCCATCTCCACTTTGCCATAAAAAAATCGGACTCACATTTAACGAGGAATGTGGTATATCAGGAAGTGCTATGAAAATTTTGTGATTGATAGAGGTGCTGTCATGTGTCTGCTGTGAAGTACAAAATACACTTTCGTGATTCAGGTCTGTGATATTGTCTATGTGCTGTGATATTTAATGAGGTGCTCTGAAAACTTTGTAATCTCATATATATGTACCATGTGCGTATAGATGCTTTCATGTTGGTGTTCTTTTTTATTGTCAATGAAGTACAAAATACACATTCGGTGATTAAGATCTGTGATATTGTCTATGTGCTGTGATATTTAAAACGAGGTGCTCTGAAGAACTACCTATGTCTCAATGATCTGCTATGAAGTATACGTTTTTTTTGGGCTCGGTTAAATGTAGAAGGAACTGCTGTTGAAAAATAGTGCCACTGTTTGGGGTTTTCAAATTTATTAATATAGATTTTTTAATATGTACTCTATTATGCTCCTAAAAAATTCGCGCCGAAAATTACTTCATGCTGTGAAAGTATGTATTTGAAGGATTAAACATGTCGTGAGAAATAATGCACAAGTTATCAGATACTGTAAAGCAAAAAATTTTCATTGGGTCAAGTATTATATCGGTGTTATCAGATACTGTAAAGCAAAACATTTTCAGAGGGTCAAGTGTTAGATCGGTGTTATCAGATACTCTAAAGCAAGAAATTTTCAGAGGCTGCAAAAATGTGGTCCCGTATTTTATCGGTGTTATCAGATACTGTAAAGCAAAAATTACCAGGGTCATTACAAATACCGTACTACTTTATTTTCCTACTTCTGGAGAACGCACGGTAACTGCGAGGAAGAAGCCACCAAGGCCAGCGAAGCTGGCCGTAGGTGGCTGGTGTCTCAAACTCAAACTGCCAAGCTAAGCTTACGCAACAGATTGTAAAGGTGCTATTTTGTTTTGATTGGAAAAATTACAAAAAAGGCGTCAAAGTAAAACAACAGACACTCCAGAAACTGTCAAAAGGAAACAACTGTCAAAACGAAGACCATTATAGAGAGATTATTCTTACTACTGTATGGATACAATATTTAGATCCCAAACTCACCTTCTGTACACAGAAGTGAAGTGTGATAAAGTATTGCGCAATTAGAACGTCATAAAAAATTAATCAAATATCAAAATAATTGAAACGTGTAAGATCCATCATTAGCAAAGCGCACAAAAATAAAAAATACAACAAAGTTGCGCCCACGTAAATGAAGTCGTAGCACGAAGTACGTAGTTGATGTACTAAACAATAACAAATATGAAGTCTATATACTCCTCCCTACAGTACTCTAACTCTAACACCGTGAAACACTGACTCGTATTATGCTCAGTTCACCCCAACGCCTGTCATACAGTAACCCACCAACAAATTATCAACGTGTAACAGCTGCGCCAAAAGCACCAATCCTATTGGTGGCAATGTCGCTGCTTTTTGATAAACAGGACGCGGCACTCATAGCACTCTCTGTCGCGGTCAGTACCCCTCCCCTCCCTACCCATATTTTTCTCACACGTATTCGTTATCACCAGGAGTAATCACTCAAACCACTGACAAGAAAAGGACTGAACTAAATCTGCACCTTCTGTACTACACCACCTCACGACATACACATGCCAACAATGATGTACGGTGCGAACCTACTGTATAGCACGGAATGCAATGCACAAACTACCGGTACCGTCTACCGCAGCCTTTCTAAAGTACAATTTAACCCTTCCCAAAATATGCTGTATGTACCTGCATATAAACTACGATGCAGAGGCTATTCATGCAATATGTATGCAATGCAAGCACACAGGACACAACATACAGTATACGTTACTCGTTGTTCAGTGCATGCAGCACCTTTTAAAACGCATATCGGCAGGGGGTCTTCACTCATTTGGTCGTTGGAGGGTGTGAGGATGTGCCACAGATACCCACGATGCACGCCTGGCACATTTCCTTGCGGTGCGGTTCCTTCTCCCGCGGTGTGCCCTTGCGTCGCTGTCGGTTCAGAGTGAATTCAGTGCGCTGATACAGGTCGCGAAAAATGACCGCTTTCAGATTTCCCAAAACCTATATGAATACATAGACAGACAGTCGCAAATTGACTTTGTTTTTTAGTCTTAAAAATTTGATGCTTTTTAAATTTGACATTTCTTATTCTTTCTGCGTACCCGTTCAACTTCATCCGGATACCACAGAGCAGGTTCGAAACGTGTTGGGTCATTGCATTGCTGACATTTCTGCCCGAAGAGCTTGAACACAATTTCCCCACTCCAACTGCCACCTGGATGACCAACGAGGCGGTACCAGAAAATCACCTGACCTTTCATCGATGTCCACGCGTTGGTGCACGTCTAAAATTTAAATTTTCTTTGATTAGCCCCAAAGTAATTTATTGTTTATTTATTTATTATTTATTTATTTATTTATTTAGTCGCGCTCGTGGCGCAGGCGGTAAGACGGGCTGCGTCCGATCTGCCGTCCTCTGCGTCATGAGTTCCCACTCTCGCCAGGTGGGATTAAAGCGACTGGCAACCCCAGCGGCAGTATGGTGCGCCCGCTCGCTGGCTTCTAAAGGCACCAGTGCTTTCCTTCAGGTCTGCACACCCCGACCAGTGGTCGCTGATGGCTGTTCGGCTTCGTGCCAGGCCCTTCCCTGGTTCGGGCCATTGTTGGTCGTGCCTTGCGGCACTGGACTGGCCCACCATAACGGGCGTTGTTAAAGGTTCGGAGGAGACTAGGTGGGTTTCACCTACAGCCGACCCTATGGGGTACGGTCTCGCCAAAAAAAAAATATTTTTATTTATTTATTTATTTATTTATTTATTTATTTATTTATTTATTTATTTATTTATTTATTTATTTATTATTTCGGGTACTTGTGGTACGTATTTGTGGTACCCTACGTATTGGTTTTTTACCTGGCATATGAATCTGACCTTCGCAGAATCTCTGAACTCGTACCACACCCCCGGGCCGGGAGTGGTACAATTGGGTGCCAACGGGTACAAAGCCCAGTGGTGTCCTGTTGTGGACTCATTCAGGTTCTGATGGCACTGATAGTGCCACCAGGTGGCCATATCGAACTGGGGAGATGGCCCCTGAGGAACCTGAACCGGAACCTGAACCTGAACCGGAACCGGAACCTGAACCGGGGCCGAAGGAGGCGGGGAGGCAGCAGAAGGAAGGGATGGGACCGGAATGGGGCCGCCCAGTGGAACGACGGGCTGACGCGGTTGCTGCTGGGACTCTGGTCCCACCCACATCTGAGGCGGCGGCGGCAAGTAGACGACTCGGGTCGGCAGCATTGCCGTCGGTGGTGGGGGATTGTGTGGGACCCGATGCGATGGACCCGGCTGCTCTTCTTCTTCTTCCTCCTCCACGTCCGTCTCTATCGGTTGTCCCTGTTCAGTAGGCGATGCACGGACTTCTGGATCAGATGGACCGGTTACTTCCGCAGGCTGCGGCTCCTCTCCTACCGCCGGACTCGGACTCCCAGCCCCACCTCCTCCGCCGTCGGTCTCCTCGCTTTCTCTCGGCGAATCCGTTACGAAACTCGAGCTGAAGGAATGGTCGGAAGATACCGAATCAAATGGAACCGCGGCGGTCGATTCGAATTCGATCCCCGAATCGAACTGCTGCGACAAGTCAAAGCAACCGCTTGCTACAGCCGGGATTTGCAGGGACAGAGGAGGAGGGAACAGGTCGCAGTTATTTTCTGCCTCCGTGACTACTGCGACTGAAGTTGGGGTACTGTAACTGGGAGAGCAGAAGGGAAAATGAGCGGCAAAAGATGGTGCCCCGGGCTGCTCAAGCGCCACCGCAGTAGGAAGAATTCCAGGCACCGTTGCCAAGGTGGGGGCAGCTGCAACGCCGGTCGTCGTGAGTTGCAGTGCGGAAAACAGCGTCGTCAGAGAAGCCTGTGACTGATCACACAGGGGCGGGGTTATGAGCGATCCTGAAACAATGAAGATGAATACGGTGCGAAAAATAGAGATGAAGCATAGGGTAGCGTGCGGTAAACCGTCCATTGGGCAATCCGCAGCGCCGCTTCACAGAGGCAAAATTGACACCAGAATGTGGGGAGATTTTTTTTCGGCGCCATGATTTTACTGGGAGGTACCTAAGTAAAAACCGCCAACCGCCAAGTTAGTGGATTTTGGCGGTTTTGCCCCACGTTACCCTATATAATTACGGCTTGACTAATAAAAGTGGGAGCGGACTTCGTTTCGGTACAACCTTTATTTTCCCTGCGCATGATATTGATATATGCCCAAAAGGCACAGGATGGTGTCGTGTCGTGCTGCGATGTATTGCGGTGTGATCTTATAGATATTATTGCACCTTAGAAAAGCTTTGTAAGCACAAAAGCAAGAATATTATTCTTGACGAAAGTAGGTAAGTGAATATGTACGTACATACAGTACGTATCTTATTAAGATCCGTCCAACGAAATTTTTATCTGGGCCTTTTCCGTTCGCAAAGAAAATAAAATATAGAAAATTCCTTCGCGGATTTCTTTCCGCGTTTCATGTATTTCTTTTCTGCAGGAGTGCATGCAAATTGCGCAGTACGGGCGGCTATAGCCCATCAAGATCCCGCTCGCTGGGTGGGCGATTATGAAGAAGCTTGACATGCCATATTATGAACACAGGTTCACAATTCATCTTACATGTGATCACTGATTAGTAGATATTACGACGCCTACAATTTTTTTGCCTCAGGCGGTAAAGGGAAAAGCAAAAGTCCCAGCTCAAACGAATAATGTGCCGATACAATCAGGCGGTTCTTTGTCCCTGATCCATAACAACTGCAAGCAAATGCGAAAGAAATTAGGTTTTTTCAAACTTCCCATTTACTAAAAGGATAATATCATAATATACCACGCTCTTGTCGTGGATAATATCCCCCTAACGGCCCACATGTGCACTGACAGTGCACCGTAGGTTAAAAACAATGACTACGTATGCTTTTTGGTAGAGCTCTCACGGGTACCCGGACCCGTAACCCGGACCCGGAAAAACCCGGCTTTTTTGGCTACCCGGACCCGGACCCGGACCCGGAAAAAAGGGCGAAAATCCGGGTCGGGTTCAAGGGGTAAAATTTTGCACAATTTGGCCTTTCTGCTCAATACAGTTTGAGCATTTTCTGAAATTTTCTCAGAACGAGAAGGCAGTATCCTTACATTTTGACATGCACACAAAATATTGAGCTAATGTTTCAATATTGTACTACCTGGGGAGTTTGTAGTTTCTTTCGAAACGAACGTTATGTACGTATGCATGCGCTATGTAGTGTATGTACGTAGTGTACAGTACTGTACGTTTAGGTACCTAGGTACACTAGCGTAGTACGTACAGCTCAGTACATATGCCAGAGCAAATTCCTACTACCCGACCCGGACCCGTAACCCGCGGGTACATGGTTTTAAAACCCGGACCCGGACCCGAACCCGGATCAATGCAAAATGCCTACCCGTGAGAGCTCTACTTTTTGGCAACGTTTGAAAAACATACCGTAACCTACATACATAAAAGTATGGACTTGGCTTCAGAAGTATGCGTCACACACGTGTTCAAAGGGCCATGAACGGCAAAATGCGCATATTACGTACGTACCAAGTACGTACGTCGTACACGTATGCATTACACAGTAGTCACGAAAAGCCGGTTTCTGCGCGGTTGTTCCAGCGTTCGCTGAAAACAGCAACATCCGCTAGAACTGGATTTTAATAAAGAATCCGCGCAGATGAATTTTACTGTATGCATGCACGTACTGTACGTGACATGACGTCAAACGATTTCGCAAGAATAAGTATTAAAAGCTTTAAGTGCAAGCTTAGTACATGTGACCTTCAGGTTCGATGCACATGCTTGGTGTAGATGTATCTACCTACATAGGTACGTGCGCTAAACGACGACTATGTACACCATACTGTAATTATTATTATTCGCGCATGAATGCTCACGACTATATTTAATTTATTATTAGTCTTTTTTTTAGTGTTTTTTACGTGCAAAAATGTTGCGATTAATTTACTTAGTGGATATGGATATGGATATGCTTATACATTATACTATATACGATTATACTTTGCTTTTTGGCTAATTATGTGCAGGTATCTAAGGATTTAGCCAATGCAAGGAAAAATAACACCCTGTCATCTTTCTAAGAAACAATAACAAGCAAAGCAAGCTGTAGAAAATACAATTATTTATTTTACCTTCGATATCAGAAGTAGGCGACACAGCCAGAACGTGGTAGTGCACCGTGCCATTGACGGCAATGGGGACCAATGGTCGAATGAGCTCAACTTTCATGCTTTGTGCAGACAGCATAGAATAGCAATACCCAGGAAAGCCAAATTATACAGTACGGTAGCTGCACGGAAAGTAGTGAAGGAAAACTGGTGTTGCGAAATCGAAGGCAAATGCAGCAGCCAAGAAATTGCTGAAAGGTCAAACGACGTCAAAGCAGCATACACAATAGCAAACTGTGGCAAGCAAAAGGAGAGCAGCGATGATTCAGATCAGAAATCAAACGGTAGAAGTAAGAAGAAAAAGTATTGCTGATCAATGGTGGGTACGGTAGGATGTAAAGTTCCGGGAAGAATTATTTGGCACGCAAGGTAGCAGCGAATAGTCAGGTTCAAGTGTCTTGTCTCTGCAGGCATGTGGCGCTGATTTTTGCTCCGAAAAACAGGAAATAAACATGGCTGCCCGCACAGAAGACCAAACCACGTGCATGCAAGGACAGCGCGAACTTTGAATGAATGAGAGCCAAACCCCACTTTGCTGATGAGCAGAATATTGCATCAGAACACGAAATGATGCACAAAAGCCGGTTTCGCATGAGTACGAGTGTTCGATAAACGACACAGTTCGCTTTTCATACTTAAAAAAACAATATCTTTAAATAAATGGAGATTTTCAGCGTGAAAACTAATAAACTGTTTTCAGCCTTATCGGTGTGTTTACTGTTTTTGTATGCAATGCCAGTCGATGCTATGACGTTTCGCGTTCGGCGAACAAAAAGCGACTTGATTTGCTGTTAGATGAACGCTGCTCTACGTATTGTGTATTGTATGTGCAGTATGTATGTACGTACGTACAGCTCTAAAAATAATACAGTACACCGTACGTTGCTTGGTGACCGTGTACACAAAGTATGACGAAAGTAAAAATTGGTTATCTTTCCTGTTACCTTTCCTTCGTATGCAATGCACGTACGTGTACTAGCTCGTGCAAAAATCTGACCGAAAATTTGACCGAAATAGCTGTGACCAAAAAATCTGACTGAAAATCTGACCGAAAAAGCTGACCAAAAAATCTGACCAAAAAATCTGGACTGAAAAATGTGACCGAAAATCCGACCTCATCATTTTGGTGGCTTGTTGGTTAGGTGGATTTGATGTCATGCAATTTGCAAAAGTAAAAAGCAAGCAAGCAATTGGTAAAGATCCCAGGGCTGGGCCTTTAAAATCGTATTGCAATCGTTATTTTTGCACTTTTTGTTGCAAAAACAAAATGTTGCCCTAGCTTACGTCAGTAATTTCTTCAGGATACTGTACGTAGGTAGTCTAGTCTGTATATCGCGGGTTCCCATGATATTTCTGCAAGTGAGGCACAAAGAAGCATTCTTTCTTCACCGATTTCTAGAAACAGAAGAACACGTGAAAAAATTTTGTAACTATCGCCAGACCATGTTCTTCTGGGACGAAAAATTTATGAAGCAAGTAAGAAACATTGAACATTTGACCCACCAACATTAAATTCATTTAGTATGAGCAGACTACTGCGTGCGTACCTGTAAATCGTAATCCGCATATCGCCTGTTCCGGGAAAGAAGCCGTCTTGATTAAGATCGACGATAAAAGGTAAGGTCAAAGTGAAACCAGCTGCAGTGCCTCAAACCATTGACGTAGACAGAGCAGGCATACTGTGGACAGGGCAGTCTTCTTTTCTTTCACATGTCAATCAGTCAGTGCCAGCTTGCGAAAGTTGGCATCCAAGCCCATCCAGGGTCAGGTCAATCGTCGATCTTTATTGTGACACAGGTGAACTACACAATATACCTATAGGGATGCTGTATGTACTATCACGTTTAGAAATATGATTTCAAGTACATAATTCATTTGAGCAAAATTGGCGCGAAAAAGAACGAAGCCGAAGCCTTAATAACAATACGTAAGCACTACGGTGCGCTTATGTGAAGCCTTCACACCGCTGCAAGTGATAAAAAAACATGGCACACAATCAGTAGGTTGTGTACGTACAGCACAAAAGTCCGAATATTACATTAGGGAAAGTATGTAGCACCGTATGTAAACGTAAACGTTTTCAGTTCAGCGAACAAAAAGATAAGGGCGCGCGTTGGTTGAACTTGATCATGGGAATAGCAAACATAGCCCATTGAAACTTATAATTTCCTTATTTTTTATCGGCGCAATAAAACTGTATGAACAGCAGCTGCTGGCCGCTTGATAATAGGCTTTTTCCATTCTAATAGTGACAGATCAGCAGACAGCAATCTGTTGTTTGTTTGCGCTTTTTTGTGTGCAAAATGGCAAAAAACATGACTTATCACGATTTATGAATAGGCATTTTTTCGTGAATTCATGTTACAATGAGACATGACACATGTAATCATATGTGAGCCCTTTCTTCCGAACGTAACGTACTATGTTATGTACCTATTATTAGTAAGTAGTACGTACGTACATAAAAAATAGTTGTTACGTTTAAGAACTGAGCATTGGTATTATTGGGCAAAGAAATAGTGCGGTTCAGCTTTACATTGCAATGGTGTGGTGAGCTTCATAACCAAGCAAGATGCGTTCATCGGCGTTCTCTTAAACCGCACTGGCAGCCACCGTCGGCTTCTTACAGGTCGTCATGCACAAAGCGACTCCACCGAAGCAGCACATGACGGCGACGCAAACTGCCAAGAAACAGTAGCTGATGGTGATTAGCCAAAAAGCAAACTTGTATGTCAGCACGTCACAGAACATCGGATCTTCCTCTTGGTAATAGTCGGGGTGTGTACCGTACACCCATACAGAGCCTATAGCACAAAAAACTTGACATACTAATGAATGATTACTACAACGACCAAAATAGATATACCACTGTACTGTAGTAACAAACTGTGGATGTGGTCAGTTAATCGAGAGAATGCCAACATTAGGCGTCGCGACACGATTTTCGAGCGAAATGCATGGACATATCCATGGGCTTTCTATAAAGTCTTCTATACGACAGACAATATAAATCTGCAAATTTCCTTCATCCATGGAACGAAACAAAAAAGAACAGTAATTAGTTCATCATGACGCCATACCGTTAGGAAAGCGTCACAGAGCACACTTTTAGCCTGGACTCTAATAGCTTCTTAGCTTGCTGCAAATTAGTGTAATTACTAGAACTACTACAATATCTATGAAAGTATGAAAGTATGAAGTACTTTACTTGGCTGTGATATACGTACGTACGGTTGAGTTTTCTTTTCCTATTAGACCGCTCCGCTAATAAGGAAAACTGGGGATAATTTGGAACAACTTACAACTCCAACTACTATAAATAAATACTTGCATAACGTACCTATAGTCAGCAGAAGACACGAAAAAACTTTGGTTGACGTACAGTACGTACCAACCACAGCTTGGTCACGTCGGCACGTGTGGTGTGCCTTCTTTATCGTTGAAGTTTGTTTTCCCAAATTACCCTCAACTATTCTGTGCAACACGGTACACAGAGACAAGCGCCTATTAAAATAGAAATACCTGCAACAAGCCAAGCAAAGAGGAACAGAATGATCCCAGTATCCGCAACCACCGTCATGCTGATATTTTGCCGATATCTGTGACGTCGGTTGCTCCTCGTGCTGACGGTCGACTCTCGACTCATGCTGCGCATTGTGCTCGTCGGGTGGGCTGCTGGGGGTCGCTGCTGTACTTGGCCTTCCCCTCCTCCTTCATTCGGGATCGGCTCTTCGATGAAAAATTGTTTCTGCGCTTTAGAGCAGAGGCTGCGCAAGCCGCGCAAGAGGCCGAAAACCCCGGCCACCAACAAGTAGATGGGAATGTGCTTTTCGGCCGGACAGCGTCGCAGATTAAGCGAGCCAATGATGATCATGGTAACAGGCAGCAGGCAGAGAAGAAGCGTGAGAACTGTGGACCAGACTGCAACGCGAATCAGGGTACATTAAGCTCAGTTACAGCTACTGTACACAAGTTTAGAAACCCTTGGCTATTTTTTTTATGTCAGGAATAAGCAGACAAGACAATACTGGTGCGCAAGGTAGAAATTTGGGCAACTTTACCCGAGTTACCCGGCCTATTTTGGACCAGGTAAATTAACCTAACTTTACCCAGAGATAATAACTGGCAGGTAAAATTACCTGGCTTTACCTAACCTGACTGGCCGTCGAAGGCTAACTCGGGTAAAATCTGAGAAACTGCGGGTAAGTACTGCCAATACTTCCAGGGTAAAATCTTCCAACTAAACCTAGTACTTACCTGGGTAAATTTACCCAGGTTAGCGAACGCAGTGGGCTTCAACCATGAATAAATATTCAAAGCTGCAAATACCTCCGCATAGGCGACTGTATGTAGTCATTCCCCACTATTTGCTAACATGCCTATCTGTGGGAATGAGTGAACAGCGTCACTACGAAGATGCAACACTCACCATTGGAGAGCAAAATCACCTGTTTTATGATGTTTTTGGCCCATGATTTACACAACAGTACTTACCCGGGTAACCTGCTGGAATTACAGTTTACCTGACCCGGCTGAGCTCTGAACGGGTAGGTTACCTGACTTTACCTGGAAGCCGACTGCACTGGGTAAATTTTACCTAACCTAACCTGATTTTCTGAGAGGCCAAGTAAGCTAAGCACCAGTACAAGACAAAGTGGATAAGGAGTAGCAGATTTACCCTGAAATTTACCCGAGGCCATGAAAACGCCGAGTGCAAACACGACGAAACCGATCATAGTTCCCGCCGAATCCACCGCTCGAAATTGGGTGCCCAAAGTGTCAAAGACGGATGGGTGGCGAACTGCAAAAAAGATAGTCACTTTTTCCCACATACGACAGCCTCCGCTTGAATTAGAATAGTGCGAGGAAATTTGGACCACTAATCTACGTGGAAGAGGCTGTGTGCAACAGCTAGCAGTGCAGAAAATTACACGATTGTTGGTAGGTATTTTGTTTTTTACGGTGGCGTCCAAATTTCCCGGCACTATCGCAATGATTGATAGTGTCAGTTTGCGTTTATCGAGTGATACGAAGCAACTAGCACAACATCGACATCAGACACAGTCCAATTTTCTTTCTCGCACCGAGCCAGATCGTGGGTTTTGCGTGTGTATATGCAAACAGGAGCCGAAGAGGATGGAGTAGCCCCAAATCTTCAGCTCATCTGCTTCGGTTGTTCTGCTTCTTCAACACGCAAGACCGATACAAGCTCGGTACGAGTAAACTATTTACGTACGAGTACGGCCTGTCGTCTGATGTCGACTACATTACTGACTTCTCAAAGTGGACATCGTAGACGGACTGAATCGAACCGAATGCTGCGGCTTTTCCACCCCCACCGATTCCCAGTTATCCGTCGCCATTCTCCCAGCGGTTCTGGCTCCAGGTTTTCCAGCTGGTTCAGCCATGAATGACACAGATATGCAAGGGCGCTATGCAGATTCGATGCCAGAGATGATACGGAGCGCAAATTTACTGGAGACAGTCAATGGAGAGTGGGAAGTAATAGTGGAATACGTACTGTATGTACGTAGCAGTATTGTGTTGCTGCACTATGGAAGCAATTGTTTACAAAACACACAGCTAGATACGATGGCTAAACCCAGATGTCGCCGTTATCGAGTGCTAGTTTGCTTCCTTATGTTTAGTTAGGTTTGTAGCAGTCTGTCTTGTCAAGGCAATGCTCTATGAGCTATAACAGTATTGTCCTTATCAAGGTAAGGTAAGTTGCACATGCAGGTCCATGTAGCGTGCATACAGGCAAATGTACGTACTGTTCCGTCTACGGCAATACAATACATACGCTGACAAAATAGCGACGGCTTCATCAAAATTGCAATGTCAAATCATACATACGTACGTGTAGCTGCCAACTGTACAATAAATTACGACCCCAGTAGTGGACGAAATAGAAATATACATGCAAAATAAACACGCTATCATTGCCAATATTCGCACTAAAAATAAACATTTGAGACCTCCACACACTATTGCACAATCTGCCTGTTGTCATTTTATGCATACATTATGTACCTACCTAACCTATAGTTACATACTGTACAGTGGATTGATTGATACGTACTACACTGGCTTATATTTTTCCGTTATTTCCAACAATTTCTTTTCTTTCGCACACTCTTTGATCCACGCGCCGTTCACAAGTTTGCATCCTTTAGGCGCTTCGGAAGCCTGAAATGAAAAGGCGTAATAGGTAAACCTGGAACGTTTATGTTTCAACGATCAATCTCTTTCCTCATCTCCCGTATGCAAAAAATCCCGTCAAAAGTAGCTGGGCCGCCCTGCACAATTGTACCGTGCGGTAAAGTGGAACAACTGTGGGGTAAAGTGGGATAACTGGGGTAAACCGTGGGATAACTGGGGTAAACTGTGGAATAACTGTGGGGTAGTAAACCGTGGGGTAACGGTGGGGTAAACCGTGGGGTAAAGTGGGATAACTTTTGAACGTACTGTAGCTTTCCCCAGCCAAATCAAGTGATAATGCGACAACTACAGCTGTAACGGTCAGGCTCACTGTCCGTATTTACCCCACATTACCCAACCCTAACATCATCCTAAGTTATCCCTCAACCTACAGTGATCGCTGGCTACGTACCTTGCAATTTTTGCCCATTACCACGTGGGTGGCTTCATCCTTTTTCAGCTCCGTATTTACCCCACATTACCCTACCCTACCCTAACATCATCCTATGTAAATTATCCCTCAACATACAGCGGACTGGCTACTCTCTGTGTAAATTGATTGAAGACTACGTTGTAGAGCGCTTCTCTGGAAATACACCATAGGCACCTTTTTTATGGTCCAGAAGCCGTTTTCCAAACATATTGAGACTTCCGCATTACGTTGCTGACCAGTTTAAAATTTAACCCCTCCTGTATGCTGAGATATGGCTGCTGGTAGGCCCAAATGCCCCCTTTGTGCCAGCCACTCTTTTCAAAAGTTCTTAACATCATTCTACTCCATTTTTTTCGCTGATTTCGGTTTGGGGCATGCCCCTCCGATATTTTGATGAATATGGCATGATATAGACCAAAAAGGGGTAATTTTGACTAATTTGATCATTTTCGTCAATTTTGTTGGTGTATTCATCAAAATATCGAAGGGGCATGCCCAAAACCGAAATCAGCGAAAAAAATGGAGCAGAATGATGTTAAGAACTGTTGAAAAAAGAGCTGGCACAAAGGGGGCATTTGGGCCTACCAGCAGCTATATCTCAGCATACAGGAGGGGTTAAATTTTAAACTGGTCAGCAACGTAATGTGGAAGTCTCAATATGTTTGGAAAACGGCTTCTGGACCATAAAAAAGGTGCCTATGGTGCATTTCCAGAGAAGCGCTCTACAACGCAGTCTTCAATCAATTTGCACAGATAGTAAGTACCTTGCAATTTGTGCCCATAACCACGTGGGTGGCTTCATCCTTTTCCAGTTCATCCAGAACTTCCCCATCATAAAAATTCACCAATCTTGTCAGTTGAGGCTTTTCATCCAATTCGCCCATAAAGTACAGCTTGACTGAGGCGAAAACACCTCCACCATCCCCGCCTTTGGCTGTGTTCTTGTCAGTAGAGGTCAGTTTCTACAGAAAAAAATACTCTTACCGGGAACGGTCTGAAATAAAGTGTACGGCACTATGCATGTATGTACTGTATATGTACTGTACGTATGTACATGTACTGTACGTACTGTATGTACGTACCTATTCATACGTATAGCAAAGTGAGGAATGGGAATCAAATTGTGTGACTGAGGTCATCCGAGGTGCGTAGTTCAGTGGTTAGGGCGCTCGCCTGAAACGCGAGAGGTCCAGGGTTCGATTCCCTCGCAAACACATCTGGCAATTTTCCTTCATTTTCCTCACCTCTCCCCTCTTGGCCAGCCAAGGAAAAATCAAATTGTGTTGACTGGTGTAGTTCAGTGGTTAGGGCGCTCGCCTGGAATGCGAGAGGTCCTGGGTTCGATTCCCAGGCACATCTGGCCCAGTTTCCTTCCTTCCCTTCATGCTCCTCACCTCTCCCCTCTTGGCCACTTTCTTTTCCGGCTGCTCATCTTGATCCTCCTCCTCTTCCGTTTTATCCCCTGGATGCCAGAACCGGGCTTTGTGCGCAGCGTTCTTCTGGTAGCACTGCGCTCCGTACTTGCACGCCTCTCTGCCTACACCGCGCTGTCTTTTTCTCGTTTGAGAAGGTGAAGCAGAAGAATCATCGTTGTCGCTACTGGCACTTTTGGACGGAGATTTGTCTTGTTGTTGCTTTTGGGAAGTGTCTGATTTCTTGGACGGTGGTGAAACGGACTGAAAAACAGAGAGGTTAGTATCGTTCTATGGAGTAATCGCGGCCACCTAGAACTGAAGGCCTTATAATAAAAATTTCCAAAGTTTCCCCTTCTAACCAAATATTGAAAACGCGTAAATAAAGCAAAATAAAGCATGTTGGTGATAATTTGTCACATTTTGCTTGGCCTCGTGTATAACACCCCCTGTCAGTGCATAACCCCCTCAAATCGGCGACCAATGATTTTTATGAACCAGTTCGCGAGAAATTCTGACGCTTTGTATGGAGGGTCGGATAAACGCGGATCTCCGATTTTAACGATACCTAGCTCATTTTAAAGAGCGTCAAAAATGGAGTCGAATGAGCATAATATCAGCTCTGTAACCCTTCGCGAAACAGAGATACGGTCGTCGACAACTTCCGCATCGTCGGCGCCACTTTGGCCATTCTTAAATTTGGACTCCAGTTGGGGATATGGCCATATCTCAGCTACTTCTGCTCCTTTTTTGACGCTCTTTCTTGTAAATCGAAGCTAAAACATTGGGGAATCCAGCCCATGTCTTACAATAGCCGTACGAAACATGCCTAGTGAGATATTTGCAAATACAGGGTGTTTTTTTCGTTCAAAATTTCGATTCTCACGCCTATCTTCAACACCACGTAACTTTTTGCCCCAACCACCTACAGAGGTGCCAGTAGGCTCATTCGACGCGCCTTGATCTGCTCTTTAAGGTGGTGTGTAGCAACCCATTTCCAATCCACGCATTGCTGAGTTACAGGGTGTTTACTTTAAACAGTGGTATTTTATGTGAAAAGTATGAGGTTTAAAGCGAATTTCGCTTTGTTCTGCACATCTGACCCAGTTTTTTATGCTGAATCGTATGAGCTTACTCCCATTGCTCTAGGCTTAACCATTAGTGAGATACAGCATCTGAAGTGCAAATTTCACCATTTTTCCTGCCTTAAAACAACTTTTCTCAATTAGAGCAGTACATGGACATATGGCATACCATTCAATTCGTCTTGATAAGATCTATCGAATGGTCACCATATCATCATGCTCAGGCTTCATTCACATGGTAAAAAACGCCAAAAACCGATTTCTAACACTAATCTGAAGACATTTTTGGCTCTAATAAGCTTATTAACTCAATCATTTTGATGGTAAGGACCTTTTTCTAAAGCTCATTTTTTAAGCGCTATTTAATAATGCAGAAAAATTTTCATATTGAAACTTAATGGCTTTTTAGAACCAAGAATGCCCTCAGATCACTGTTAGAAATCGGTTTTTGGCGTTTTTTACCATGTGAATGAAGCCTGAGCATGACGATATGGTGACCATTCGATAGATCTTGTCAAGTCGAATCGAATGGTATGCCATATGTCCATGTACTGCTATAATTGAGAAAAGTTGTTTTAAGGCAGGAAAAATGGTGAAATTTGCACTTCAGATGCTGTATCTCACTAATGGTTAAGCGAAGCCTAGAGCAATGGGAGTAAGCTCATAGGATTCAGCATAAAAAACTGGGTCAGGTGTGCAGAACAAAGCGAAATTTGCTTTAAACCTCATATTTTTCACATAAAATACCACTGTTTAAAGTAAACACCCTGTAACTCAGCAATGCGTGGATTGGAAATGGGTTACTACACACCACCTTAAAGAGCAGATCAAGGCGCGTCGAATGAGCCTACTGGCACCTCTGCAGGTGGTTGGAGCAAAAAGTTACGTGGTGTTGAAGATAGGCGTGAGAATCGAAATTTTGAACGAAAAAAACACCCTGTATTTGCAAATATCTCACTAGGCATGTATTGCACGGCTACGGTAAGACATGGGCTGGATTCCCCAATGTTTTAGCTTCGATTTACAAGAAAAAGCGATAAAAAAGGAGCAGAAGTAGCTGAGATATGGCCATATCCCCAACTGGAGTCCAAATTTAAGAATGGCCAAAGTGGCGCCGACGATGCGGAAGTTGTCGACGACCGTATCTCTGTTTCGCGAAGGGTTACAGAGCTCATATTATGCTCATTCGACTCCATTTTTGACGCTCTTTAAAATGAGCTAGGTATCGTCAAAATCGGAGATCCGCGTTTATCCGGCACCGTCAGAATTTCTCGCGAACTGGTTCTTATCTCCCAAGGGTTATACACGAAGCTTTACAGTATCTCCGCAACCCTGAAACTCACCGCCTGCTTCGCTGTGGTTCCCGGTTGCATTTCTGCCCCTCCTCCTTCACCCGTCTCCCACTTGCTCAGTTTAGCGCTGAGGGAGGCGCCGCGTTTGATCACTGCCGTCGTCATCTCTTCCTCCTCTGCTGGTCTCTTAAAGGCCTGCTTCTTGCTGGGTGTCGCAGACTTCTCCCCGCTCTTGTCCTCGTCCTCCGCAGCAAAGTCCGTCTTCTCTTTGGAGGTGGCGTAGAGCTTCTAGGATAGGAAATAGCACACGGTAATATTGGCAGAATTGCATATACAGTATGTAAAGTTGCTGGCTTTTCCTAAAAGTACCTACGTTTCTACGTATACACCCATACCTACAGCTACCTACGCATACTTTGTACCTATCTTACGTACAGTATGTACATAACTACTTACCTACCTACGTATGAAACATATGTAGTACATACTGCAGGGGTGTTTTCCCCTGAACGATATTGACTGCCAATATCAATAAGTTATGCTCGATAGTGACCCCGCGGTATTTAGCAAAAAATTTGGATCGGTGCCTGCGGGGTCGTCGACCTTGTTCAATCATCTGGGAGCGAGTGAACAGAAGAATTGACTACAAATGACGTCGACAAGCCCGCCCGCAGACACCGATCCAAACTTTCACTCAATACCGCGGGGTCCACTATCGACTCGAGCAACCCAATCGCGTTTCATCCATAAACCCAGCATGACTACATACCTTCAGCTCCGCCAAACTCGTCGCCGTGCGCCAGTCCTTGTCCTGTCGAATGCGGGTGACGCGGGGAAAGCGGATGCTGACACCGTCCGCCGTGTGCGCCTCGGAGGCGGAGAACTCCGCGCCGGTGATCTCCCACACCGGCGCCCGCTTCGGGTCCGCCAGCACAAAGTCCGGCGTCAGCGCACGCGAACAGCGCAGCCACGACGGCAACTCCCCGCCGCCTTTCACCTGGTATGAACATAATACACAGTAGGGTACTGTGGGGTAAACCCGGACACCTACCGTATTTACCGATGAATAGCCCCGGGGCTATGCAAAAATTTAGAGGTCCTATTTGGGGCTATGCATAGGGGGGCTATGCATGGGGGTATGCACCGGTAAATAGGATAAGGTTTTCTGAACTTGCCGCTTCAGCAAATGATGAACAGGGTAGCTCATTTGAAAGAGGAGAGTTCAAGGAATCGAATGGTAGAATACTTGTCTCAATCGGTCGTATGGTTGCTGAGATATACTAGGTAGGTGTCCGGGTTTACCCCGCAGTACCCTATTAGTCTCATTCGGTCAATTGGTTGCTGAAATATGCAACCCTGAAACTTAGGTTTCCGGATTTTCCCTTGGTCGGGTTTACCCCACAGTACCCTAAACAGTACTGTAGTGCTTATTTTTTACAACAAATGTTGCTTATTTTTTAAGCCCATTTTGTTTACTTTTTGACCAAGTATCGGCCCAAAAAGAACGCAGAATCTGAAAGGCGACTGCCAAACCAACCTTGCGCATTTTGCCATCCCCTAGCTCCTTGTTAATTCTGGCCAAAGCGTCGTCGTCGTGTCCATTTCCACACTTGGTCACCGTCAGAAATTTCCCACTCGCCTCGTCGTAAACTCCCATCAGAAACACGCTCATCATCCCACCTATACGGAATGTACGCAAATGCATGCGCACAAAACAATATCCAACAGTTGTCGCGCTCGTGGCGCAGGCGGTAAGACGGGCTGCGTCCGATCTGCCGTCCTCTGCGTCATGAGTTCCCACTCTCGCCAGGTGGGATTAAAGCGACTGGCAACCCCAGCGGCAGTATGGTGCGCCCGCTCGCTGGCTTCTAAAGGCACCAGTGCTTTCCTTCGGGTCTGCACACCCCGACCAGTGGTCGCTGATGGCTGTTCGGCTTCGTGCCAGGCCCTTCCCTGGTTCGGGCCATTGTTGGTCGTGCCTTGTGGCACTGGACTGGCCCACCATAACGGGCGTTGTTAAAGGTTCGGAGGAGACTAGGTGGGTTTCACCTACAGCCGACCCTGTAAACTGTAAGGTACGGTCTCGCCAAAAAAAAAAAAAAAAAATATCCAACAGTTCTGCATACGTGTGTGTATACGTGTAAATTGTACCAGTATGAAGCATACGTACGTATGTATGTACATAGGGTACTGCGGGGTAAACCCGGACACGGGGTAAACCCGGAGTGACACCTCAATGCTTTTCCCCTATGTCAAACTTTTACCCTTTGCTGGTATCACTTGTCCATTTGGTTTTCTGTACCAATAAAGATTCTTGCTTGCTTTTCTGAACTTGCCGCTTCAGCAAATTATGAACATGGTAGCTCACTTGAAAGAGAAGAGTTCAAGGAATCGATTGGTAGAATACTCGTCTCAATCGGTCGTGTGGTTGCTGAGATTGAGATATATACTACCCATGTAGTAGCCTATACCAATCGATTCCTTGAACACCTCTTTCAAATGAGCTATTTGGTTCATCACTGGCTGAAACAGCAAGTTCAATGGAGCTTAGGTGGCCGGGCCGGGTTTACCCCATGGCCGGGTTTATCACACAGTACCCTCCACCTCACATGAGCTCGTCTATAGCACACAGCTACAGCATTATCAAAAATGCACAACATACCTTTGCTTCCAGTTCCATAGTAGGCGCCCAAAACCAACAAATCTGCTGTGTCTGCCATTGCACCCTCTTCCAGATAATCCTTCTTCACCTTGAGCCAGTGTCTCTTGCCAGGTTCGTAAGCGCTCTGCACATCTTTCAGCACTAATCCCTCAAGTCCATCATCGATCGCCTTGGAGATCATGCCTTTCAACTTCTCCTTGTCCTAGGCAAAAAGAACACCCTGTATGCGCAATAGTGTACTGTACTAACGTACACCCTACGCACTGACTGCGTACGGTACGTATGGTAATTGCGGGTTCGTACGGGATAACACATCGTCGCGACCTGGCGTTATTGTTGACGAATAATATATGGGTGTTGTCGGTTTGCTGAACCGACAAACCGACAACACCCATAGATACACAGACAACAAACCGACAACAGCTGAACGCCTTGTTGCCAACAACAATGACGTCAGGTCGCGGGATGTGTTAAAAGCTTACCCCGTGCTGTACGTACTCCATATCTGACAGCATGACCCTATTGGGAATTTCCGTCATATGATCCGATAGAATCTTCTTCCTTTCCTTGATCGGCCTACATACAAACATGAACATACGTACATAGAAACTGCTGGATAAAAAATATTTTCTTTGAAATGGGGTAAACGTAAAACCGCCATAAGGTGGGCAGATTTACCAATCATCCACAGGGCGAATTTGTCCCACGCTACCCTATGCATACATCATACCAGGAATATATAACCCCTGTATACTTAATGGTGGGATACATACTCTTGATCACCTACCTGGTAAGCAAGCTCTTTCCCTGGTACAGCAAGCAATCGAATACGAAGAGCGCAACTTGAGCGCTGCTGAATGCCTGCTTCTTGTGCACACCCAGTGTGCCGAAAGGCAGGGGTTTCCCAGTGTTGGTGTCCACCATCAGCACTTCACCGTCAAGGATGAGATCTCCGCCTTGCGGAAAAGCTTTCGGGATCCAGTCTTTGAAATGCTTCACCTAAATAAAGGAGAATGCATATTATCAAATCGACCCCGGGTGTCAGGACCAGCCGAAACATCAAACTCACGAGTTCACCCAGCTGTTCCCAAGACGTATTCAACGAACGAATTCGTCGTCTCTGGGTAAACTCGTGACTTTGATGTTTCGGCTGGTCGTGACCCGCAGCAAGCTAGCGAAGCGATCACTCAAATCGGCCCCGGGTGTCAGGACCAGCCGAAACATCAAAGTCGCGAGTTCACCTAGCTGTTCCCAAGACACAGAACAGTAAACGAACGAATTCGTCGTCTCTGGGTAAACTCGTGACTTTGATGTTTCGGCTGGTCGTGACCCCCTAGCCAGCTCGCGATCATCCAAAACGAAGACTCATACCGTTCGTACGTACATACGTACGTAGCTTCACATTCACAGACATGCCCTAACAGTGTACAGGTTACAGTAGTGTAGAAGTTAGTACCTTATGTTCCTGTACTGGCTTGAGAGACCTGGAGAAGTAGTGAAATTTGTCGCCCTTCTTATGCAGTTGAACGCGCTCCCCGTCGTACTTTATCTCCGCGTACAGACCGTTGGGACATTTGCGCATGGCGTATTCGACACTGCGACAAGCTTCTGCCTATTAAAAAACCACCGGGTAAAAAGTAGGGTACTATGGGGTAAACCCGGCCATGGGAAAAATCCGGCCACCTAAGTTTCAGGGCTGCATACATATCTCAGCTGCAACCAATGGACCGATTGAAACAAATTTGACATCACTCGATTCCTTGAACTCTCCTCTTTCAACTGAGCTATCTGCTTCATCAATTGCTGAAACAGCAAGTTCAAATGGGCGTAGGTGGCCGGGTTTACCCCACAGTACCCTACAGTGTTACGCTACAGTAGAAACGAAGCAAACAATAATAATGAGTTGAAAAATGTGCTAATGTTTCAACTCATTGAAAAAGAACAGTGAACGCAGAGGAACTCATTCACTCTTTCCTTGCTGCCCCTTGCAGTCCCTGCTTTTTGGGGAATGAATTGGTAGGAAGGGCATGGGGGTGTCTAGTCTAATGAACCTCAGTCCGAAAATGCGCTAATGTTTCACCGGCTTGATAAAGGACTAATGCTTGCTCAGCGAAGCCAATACGCAGTGGAAGCACAAAAAATGAGATGAAAATGAGATGTTGAAAGCAAAACAAAACGAACCGTTCGAGTGCCGTAATGAGTGCACAAAATTTGGTATGGATATCCATGGACCGCACATTTCAAGATGTGTTTAGACATGTGTACTTTTGGTCTAGGAGTACATGTCTTCTGTCTTGGAGTACATGTCTGTTAACATTTTTTTACCCCGTGGTGGAATGGAATACACGGTGTACTCCACTTTACCACCACGGGGTAAAAAAATGTCAAAAATTGCACCAAGAAATATACGTACAGACATGTACTCCAAGACAGAAGACATGTACTCCTAGACCAAAAGTGCACATTCTATAAACATGTCTTCAGTCTCGTCTCCTTCACAGAAAACTTATTTGCTGCTACCGCATCATATAACTGCACAATAATATTTTTCCTCACAGAAGATCCCACTTCTACTATTACCTATTGATTCTGCTGCGAACGGCATCGCAACTTTATCAACATTTGAAACATTAGCTCATTTTTCAAAATATACATTTGCTCATCTCAGTTTCCACGTTTGATTGATTTTGGTGTGAACTGCATCGCAACTTTATCAACATTTGAAACATTAGCTCATTTTTCAAAATATACATTTGCTCATCTCAGTTTCTACGTTCGATTGATTTTTCTGTGAACAGCATCGCAACTTTATCAATATTTGAAACATTAGCTCGTTCGTATCTAAAAATACATGTAGGCACGTAATAGTACGTACCAGCATGGGCAGAACTGGAATGCCGAGTGTAACGCCGACGCTTAGCTGTTTCTCCATGCTTCCTTTCGCCAATACTTTATCCACAACGGTGCGAAGGTTGCGACTGGCTTGAAAGGCCGGATAGGCGTTACTGTCCAATGCTTCCAAGCTAAAACGAAGCATAATCCCTGGATATAAACGCATGCATGCAAACGTGTACGCACGTACAGAAGTATGTACACAGGTACACACACGACTCCCTTACACATGCTTGGCCCCAGCATTGAACCGCAAATCGCTCTTCACTTGTCTTATGATATATCGCAAATCCATGCTGGTACACCTGCAACAACACACACATACTTACATACATACTTACATACATATGTACATACACCAGTCGCAGTACCCCTCCACTAGAGATGGGCCGAGACTGGATTGTTGCTGAAAACGAGACCGAGACCGAGACTTAGAATTTTTTCCGAGACCGAGATCGAGACCGAGATTAGGGAATTTTGTCGAGATCGAGACCGAGACCGAGACTAAGCATTGGCATAAAAACTTATGGAATTTCGTTTTTATTTTTTCTGATGGTCGTTTTCTATGATAATTTTACTGGCGAAAACAGTGGCGAATAGGTGCTTCACTTCTATTTTCTAAATTACATGGCTAAAATTGCCCCGTAGGGGAAACTTTTTCATGATAGACAGCTAAATCTCAGTGAAAATGCGTGAAATTGCTTGTGAAATCACGATTTAAATCTAGTCTCGGTCTCGCCTAAAATAGGCCCTAAAAGTTGCGAGACCGAGACCGAGACCGAGAATTTGAAAATTCTAAAGTAAGAATTTGAAAATTCTAAAGTCGAGACCGAGACCGAGATCGCCAAAAATGACCGAGATTTCCGAGACCGAGACCGAGAGTCTCGGCCCATCTCTACCCTCCTCCACCCCAAAACGTAAATAAAACCTCAACCCTCATGGCGTGTTCACCAGACGTCCGTACGTCCGTCCGTCTGTTCGTCAACCCATATGTGTTGACGAACGGACGGATGGCAGAACTCTATGAGTTGACGACGGATGTACGGACGTCTGGTGAACGCGCCATCAAGATCAAACCAAGAATGGAAGCAGATCCCGCGACCACCCAAAAATGTTCAGCGCAACCGATGAATACCTACTTTACCGTTTAGCAATCTTGTGAAACTGTTTCAGCTGTTCATCCTCTCTCGTGAATTGCGTCAGTTCCTCCAACCAACCATCCACATCATGAAGTGACAGCGTGCTCTTGGCGCAGGGAGTGAGTTTCTTGCTCCTTTCGAAGAACTTGGCCAGCGTGTCTGAGATATCGCCGCAAGAGTTGAAATCATCCATCATTTTCTCCGGGTCAGTTCCAAATATCTGCAGTAAACAATAAATTTGGTCGAAATACAGTAGTGGAACAGTGACAGAAAAGTTTATTGGCTACTATGGGGTAAATCCGGCAATGGGATGTCCGGCCACCTAACGCTTCTTCAGAGCTGCACATCTCAGCAACCGATGAACCAATGGAGAGAAATACGATACCAATCGATTCCTTGAACTCTTCTCTATCAAATGAGCTACCTACTTGGTTCATCGATTGCTGAAACAGCAAGTTCAAAAGAGCCAAAGTGGCCGGGTTTACCCCATGGTCGGGTTTACCCCTTAGCACCCTACATGAGAGCTCTTCACAACGTACCGAACGATACTTTTCCTAGCGTTTTCGTTCGCTCCCACCCATGCTACTATTTATTTTTCTCGCCGTAGATTACTTACTTGACTGAAAAGCTTGATGAGTTGCTTTTCCTTCACGTTATACACGCGCTGGTCCACTCCAGGAAGAAGCATTTTCAGCAGCATGTACAGATCGCCATCATATTCATCTGAAACACAAAGCAAAAAAACTTTCCTTTCGCTCAAAACTTGTCAGTCCCATCACAATTTCGAAACGAATGACCCTTGTCGCTCTTACCTCCACCGCTCCCATTCGTTATAAAATCCTTGATAACTCCCGTCTTCACCGTATATTTCGAGTCAGCCGCCACTCTTTCGCACAATTTGCAGAATTCCATCCAGGAATCATCCCGTTTCCTTTCCGTCTCTTCATCTCCATCGCTTCCTTCTTCTTCTTCTTGGTCTTCTTTCGTTTCCTCTCTCTTTTTCTCCCCCTTATCAGCTGTCGCCCCTTTCGTAGCAGTCACAAAGTCACTGATTTTGGTCTTTTTTCGCCTTTTTCTTTGCAG